>APFE031065612.1:0-14819 GCA_000404065.3 Pinus taeda
TAGAGATGAGAGGGCATAGGCTCCCTCTCTTAAGGCCACTTGTTCCCTCTCAGCCCCATGTTGGGAGGAGGTTCAATTCTCAGAATTGGCCCCCTTCACCTAATAGGGGGTCGAGAGGGCATGGGCACCCTAGCCCAGAGCTGCCTGCACCCTCTTTCCTAGGGATGCCTATGCCCTCTCGACCCCTTCTTGGGCACGAGGATGAGAGGACGTTGTTATAGATCCATTTGGGCACATCAACCCCAACTTACAGATTGATAATACTAGGGCCCATCAACCCCTAGTGCAGTTTTTACGTGCCCTAAAGAAGTTAGTCACCAGAATGCCTCACTTCCCAAGAATTTCCATCACTAAAAACATCCAAAAACTACATCTAAGAAGATCAGCGTAGGTAGGCCTTCATTAGGGTGTGCTGCAATGCAAACCATACACTGACAGGGTGCTATGCAATGCACCTGGTCCCTATTTTGCCTGCGCTGGGTGAATTTGAGCGAACTTCCGTGAGGCTTTGAAGATTCCTTATCCATTGGAAGCCTCTAGAAGTTTCTCAATGCCACCTACTCTTTTGAGTTTGCCTTTGGATGAGGAAGGGAGTTAAGGAACATTAATCCCCTATCCCTTCTTCCATGGAACCAATTTCTAAATTTAGAAAGGCATTCATTGTCACCATTGTTGGCATAACCTCCTTTATTGACCTATAAAAAGTTCACTCATATAAGAGATCAGGGGCTAGAAATGATTGAATTGTAAGTATATGCTGGTGATATGAGATTAGAATTGATTGCAAGTATTGTAATAGTGTTGAAGTGTCTTGTTTGTCATGAGGTGAAGAGGGATTGAATTGGAAGAGTGTCACTGGATTGAGCACATATGGGTTGTAATTCTTCCTCTTATCAATAAAGTCTTCAAAGATTTTTCCTTATGCTTGTGTTATATGTTGATGCTTTCATATGTATATCATGTTCTTGATTCCATGTTATTTATAAGCAATAAATCATTATCATTTTCCTTGATGGGTTTCAGTCTCTATGTTTGTGCAGGTTCTTTTCAAGCAGCTTAAGTACGGAAAGGAGCAGCAAGATCGGACAAGGGAGACAAGGAGCTAGTGAAAACTACAAGTAGGTTTCTCTTCTTTCTTCTTTTATCTATTGATGTTGGACACCTAATCCTCTAAGGGTTAGTGTGGAAGCTGATTATACTAAAGGAGTCCAAGAGACCACTTGGAATATGAATCCAAGGGTCACACCATGTACTATAAATGTATATCATTTGTTAATTATAAATGAACTCTCATGTTTATATTTCATCTTCTGTTGCTGCCATGTGTGTGTTTAACATGGTATCAGAGCAGGAAATCTCCTACCCTGATCAAGTGTGAGCCACTTGTTTTTGTGGCCTTTGTAAACCAATGCTCTTCTCCTAATTATACCGTTCTAAGCATTTGTGTGCATTTCATCTCTGCCATCCACTATTTTTCTGCAAGTCTTAGTGAGGCATGCCAAACACTCCTCCTCACTGTGCACCTACTCGAATGCTCTGAAATCTGGATGGAAACCTTGGCCCCCCTCAGAACTGTATTTTTAGTATGTTATTCCTTTGCATGTGTTGCAAGAAGTCCCTCTTAGGCATGTGACACAGGTATCTCATTTGTCCTCTTCCAGTAGTCTTTCTCGAATAGCCTTGACACTCCAATTATATTTATGGATGGGCTTTAATGGGTTTCCCCTCTGCCAACCAAATTTGAGTTGCCTCATCTATCAGAAATGTTTCATGTTCTCTTGCCTGCATTTGCACCATCTACGACTGCTTCATTGGGTTTGATAGTTTCATCCCTTAAGTATCCTTGGCGCGTGTTAAAACTTCTCTGCGATTCATCCTTGGAGATCCCTGGCATGGGTTAAAACCTCTCCCAGAATCCATAGGAGCAAATACCCATTCCCTTAGATTTCTTGGAGTCAAGTTGATTCAAAATGCCTCTTCTATTATAACATGTTAGAATTGGTGTAACTCCATCTTCCATTCCCCTGACCTTTGAAATATGCAGGTCTCTATTTTTGGATATCGTTTCTCTATCCTTTGAAATCCGCAGGTCTCCTCCGATGCATTGAACAGCTCTTGATGCAGCCTCCTCTATTTTGGAGAGATTGAGCTGTAGGGAAGAATTGATCCATGCTAGAAGCTCGTTCCTACCTACAAAGTAGACACCATCCATCATTCCTATATTAGCTGCTGCTACCATTTCTATTACCTAATTGCACCCATACACAACCACCCAAATACCTCCTTCGCTACTGTGCTGCTCTCATAAAAAGGAAGACAAATGAATGGAAAAGGCAAGGAAGATATTCCAAAGGAATACAATAGAGAGAAAAGAAAGCAACCACTGCTTTTGAACCTCGCAGGTCACTCATTGTTAATCAATGCAAGGAGGGAAAGAAAGTTTCCCACGTTATTATAACCGTTAGACGTGCGTTCGGACACACAGAGGAAGTTTGAGAAAACCACTAATCTTCAAATGGTAGGAATGGAATAAGGCAGTGAGATCCAATGCATATTCACTATTGTTTATCATCCCCATCTTCCAAGCTTCTGAGAAGAAAAGAGTGCCCAGTTCAAAAGTCATGTGAACAACGAAAACTCTAGTGATCTGCATGTCCTTTAGCTCGGAAATCTTCGCTCTTGTAGCACTTCTATTTTCTTTCGTTGGAATGGCCAATCTGTAAGAAATTTCGCATCCCACGTTGCTGAGAGAATCAGTCAAGAAGGGCAGCATGTCAATGCCATAATCATTGTTAGCGTAGACATCTTTGTCAGCATAAACGGCCACGACTTTTCTCCAGCTGTAGTATTCAACCAGCACTGCAATTGTGTCAACTTGAACAACGTCGCCATAAAGAGTTTCTATGTAGCAACCTCATCAATGGAAACATGCTTGAGAACTATGAAATAATGGGTATTACTTGGCTATCCATCATTTTTTTCAGTGACCTGTTTCAATCCTAAAGAAATTCATGACAGAGACCAAACCTGTGTCAGGCCTAATGGCAGCCTTCAGCTCATTGATGTCGATGAGGTCGTCCTTTTTCATGGGATTGTCAAAGACTACGTCGTCGTTTTCTTAGGCATATTGCTCCAAGTGGCTATATGTTATAATTTTGATGATTGTGCAACATTATGCATTGAACATGAGGTGTTTTACATCAGTATGTATGCTAGTTTGATATAGTTTTTTAGCGAAAGAGGACGGGATCGCTAGAAAAGAGTAAGGTATTATAGCCTGCCGGTCTTGATTTTCTGGGCTACCAAGTGTCCATTCGCTTTTACCATGGTGAAACTCTCTCCAAATACAGGGGAATCTTGCAAAGTCTTTAAAGTCTTGTCAAATAATTTTGTGTGGACTAGAAGAATGTCATGTGACATTAATTATGGAGGGATATATACAGTGGGATTTGGATATTTTGATAACCATAGTAGATTGTGAGTTTGAACTCTTCCAATGAACTTGTTGTTTGTTGGAATAGAGTAGAAGAATTTATTTGATAGCCACACACAAAGGATAATCATTCTTCAAGGACAATATTTATCATTGGGCACATTTTATTTTGAATAATATTTCATTGTTAGCTATTTTCCTTTACAAGTACATTTGTGATCATTTGTTGACTTGAGTTGTTTAAATAATGACAGAAATTCATCGATTATTGGAGTTATTGAGAACTCTAATCGTGTCAACTGCTAACAACACAATGCAAATCAGTAAAGACACTCTCTATGACATTCAGACCTGCCTGCATAATGCACAAGAAAAGATCGAGTTTTTGTAGTTTGAATCTCAATTTCAACAAGAAGAGCTACAACATCGTAAGCATCATTCTATTCAGAACATTGAGATAAACTCCCATCAACAACAAGTCAATATTGTTGAAGTTCATTCAGATCTAGTGCCCAATAAAGCAGAAAAGTTACATGCAGATGCGGAAGTTCAGTTTGCGCTTCCCAAGCTCATCATCACACCTTGGGAACAACTTGTCCACAACAAGCATAGAACTGGTCTTGGATATGACAAGGACTTATACTTTCATGTTCCAGACTACTCCAAACCAATCCAATTTTAAAGTGCTAGATTTCTTTAGGACGGTTCATCTTCACCTGCTCCTCATGATAGTTCACCTTCAGCTATTTGAGATCCTTGTTCTCTTCCACAGTAGCCACAACAGATTCTGAAATGCAAACACTGTGACCGAGTTGGCCATCTGAAAGATCATTGTTTTGATCTTCATCCATGTAAGCACTACCATAAAACTAGTCATTCTTCAAACAGATGCTTCAGAAACAAACCTCCTGCAAGATCAAAGATTCATCTTGGATGGATCGTTTCTTGGCAATGGGCATCAACAACCAAGAAGATATTCCAGTCACATGTCAGAACTTGTTCTAGAGTATTGAACAATATTGCAGTTGATTTTTCTCCATCATCTCACCTTGTATCTGACAGGGGGCGAAATGATGGTCATCTACAAGCTTCAAAGCCACATCAAGTGAGATTGAGCCATAACCTGCCATACTAGATTTAGAGTTGTAGCCAGAGACAAAGATGCCCTTGAGCATGACTTCAGTCGGTGATTCCTCTTCAAAGAATTAGGGACACTTCCTTTAGCATAAGACTTTAGCTTCTTGCCAGTTTCGGAAGAGTTCCGGGAATTGCATTAAGCATTCCAGAGTTATTGGTCATCCTTAAACCATCACAGGTTGAGACTTTCCTTTCAGGTTGAAGCTCTCCCTTTTATGCGGGGTGAGACCTCCCTTTCATGGTTGAAGGTTTCCCTGTTCAAAACATCAGGAGCACTTCCTCTAGCAGAATACTTGAGCTTCATGCCAAACTTGGAATAGTTCCAGGAATTGCACTAAGTGTTCCAATGTTGGTGGTCATCCTTAAACCACCGCCCTTATACCAACATTTCAGAGAGCACATTCAGCCTATTGTTGCCATGCATTTTTGCACATTTTGTATTACAGCTCTCTTATTGGACTCATACATAACCCTTTGGATTAAGGGGGGGAATGTTGGACACCTGATCCTCTAAGGGTTAGTGTGGAAGCTGAATAGACTAAACGAGTCCAAGAGACCACTTGGAATATGAATCCAAGGGCCACACCATGTAATATAAATGTATATCATTTGTTAATAATAAATGAACTCTCATGTTTATCTTTCATCTTCTATTGCTTCCATGTGTGTGTTTAACAATTGATTATAGAAAATGTAGAGATTACTTTGTCTGTTGTTTCTAGACCTGCTACTAAGTCTAGAAGGGTTAGGCGTTTGTCCAAGAACACTAAATTTTCCCAAAACAAATTGGCAACTCCACTGAGGAGCAATTATCCATCTTAGTAGCTTATCAGCCTCTTAAGACATTTCTACATACTGTACTTGTGTTCATTCATTGAATTTCAGTCCTCTTTCATTGAAAATTGAGTCGAAACTATGTCAAAATTGCCTTTAGAATTGCTCATTGTCATCAGCACAGTCTAATGAAGGAGACAATGCATTGCAGTGCACTTCCCACATAGATATAGAGCGATTCAGTGCACTGTCTCTAACTACTACCAACGCTGATCCCTTGAGGGTCAGTTTCCCATCTAGGAACTGAAATTTTTTACCAATTTTCTCTTGTTTGAATTGGTTGTTGAATGTCAATGATGTTTTGTCTCTAAAAATAGTTTTTCATCTCCTTAATTTGGCCCTACTTACACTAGGATTGATAAATGTTTCTTATGTATTTACTTTATCATTTTCAATCTATAGTCGAAAGTTAGTTTTTGGTTGATTGATCTTTGTCGAAGAAAAGTGTCGTAAAGTCATATTTTCCTTCAAAAACTAAATTGACGTAAAGTCTTCATTCATAAAAGATCGATTGATATATATGTGCATATGGTTTTCTTTTCGTCGAAAGTGTCGTAATTCCTCATTTCTTTGAAATCGAAAGTGCCGTAAATTCTTCCTTTCCTTGAAAAGAAACTGTCGCAAAATCGTCATTTTTATGAAAAGAGATTTTTGATCGATTGTGCATATTTCCTTTTTGTTCATTATAACATTACAGAATTTGAAAAGAAAAACATGCATCATGCATATTAAAGTTTTTGAATGCTTAAAAGGAATGGTTTAGGGAATTGCATCTAGTTTGTGCTCTTTGTTGATTGATCAAAAAGTACTTGTTTGCTTTATCCCTAATAGCTAGGATTTTCATTAATAAATTGAATGGAAAGAATACTTATCATATTAGTTGAATTTTAGGAATTGCAAACATACATCACGTGGTGAACCTTGAAAGGAAAATTCTAAAGAAGATCAAATTAAAATTTATCTGAATTTACCTAATGGAGCATTGTCACCTAACGAAAAACATTTAGAGGTCTAGGCTAGAGACGTGTTCCGACGTCATAAAATAAAGTAGCTGTCGCTAACTTGTCTGTAATACATCCCAAGTGTGATACCTCATTCTACGTACATGAGTATATCGTAGCTTTTCCACGTACCTTCGGGTATATAGGGCGGTGTTACAGTATGTAAAGTATATGGGAATGCTCTCACTGTGCGGTTTTGCATTAGACGGCGCTTATACGGACTGGGCCTCCACGTACTTTCGGGTATATATGGGAGGACAATACTAGGTTTCCATCCATACTTAGGTAACCGAGTCAACCACCTTGTACACTTTGATACACCGAACACAACATTCGGGGAAATTGCCTGCTCATACTTCTTGGTTCGCCAGGAGGTATTTTGCAGTTCACAGTTGCTTGGTAAACCTTTTTGCCTAGATTATCCCTCTTTTGTTTTGTTATGCTAATTTCATTAAAATAAAATTAATTGACTGTGGATAACATCTTCCTTTCTCACTCCTTAGTTGATCTTAGATTGAAACATATGGCGACAAATCTGGAGTCCACCGATCAAGGAATTTCTTTTGGTGGGAATCCTAGTCCTTTTCCTCCTTTCAGAAATATTGGTGCTTCTTATATTGCTACATTGTCCCTTCTGGGATTTACCATTGGCTTGCCAGTATAGTTGTTTTCAACCTCCTTGGTTCAAAATGTCATGATTTCTCCGTAATCGAGTACACCTCCAACTGGACAAAATCAACCTCTAGTTGATCCTAAAGTTGACCCTTTGCCTTCTTCCTCATTTGTTTCTTCCTCCCCTTCTTCTTCTTCACCTGGTGAAAGTATTGGTACTAGTAACTAGGTGGCTAAGAAGAAGAAGAAAGGGAAGAAGAAGAAGAAGAAGAAAATTCAACAAAGGGGTAACCAAGCAACCATTGCTTTGAATGCAACATCTGATGAGAAACCATCCATCAAGCCTCATGAAGTTCGATATCCATGCAAACTTTGTGTGGGAGACCATCTTCTTCAAAATTGTCCTGATATTCCTCAGATCTTAGAAGAATGGTCTTCTCATTCACATCATCCTGTGTCATCAACTTCTCGAGATCATGTTGGTGACACACCATCAACTAGTGGTAATAAAGTTCATGGAAATGAGGGTAAAGTTAAGTTTCCCTGTAGGTTATGTGAAGGGAATCACCCCATTCACCTTTGTCCCTATCTGGATGAAGCCAAAAGAGTGTTGGATAACCATCCTGCTTCACCGCAGCGATTTCCATCTAGTTACAGGAAACTTTCCCTAAATCCTTCACTAGTTGATGAATTGACTGACCAAAATCAACCGTCAGCCAAAACCACTCTCTCTGAAAGTGAATCCTATGAGTTTATACCTGACCCAAATTAACAGGTCAAGGTAACTATTGACTTGTTTTCACCTTTAGCTAATTGTACCTTTCCCCTAAGAGAGTGACTATGATACCACTCAAGTTCTTTTTGTTTCTTTGGATTCTAATAAGCTTGGGGGAAATCCACCTGTTTCATCAAGAGAGGAGGAAAATCCTCCAGTTCTTGTAACTCAAGGGGTTAATCCTCCCATTTCTATAGTACCCCCTCCAAGTAGTCTGATAACTTCCTTTGATTGGAATCGACTGGCTGGATTCTGTTTTCCTTCTTATGTGCCTTTCCAGATCATAGTACAAGTTTGTAATATGATCGTATCTAGCAATATTATAGATGAAGGTGCATCAGTGAGTATCCTTTCCTTAAATTCTTAGCATGCGCTTGGTTCACCATCGCTTGTGCCTGTTACATAGAATCTTTTGGGTTTTAATAGAGGAACTAGTCGGCCATAAGGGATCCTCCCTCAATTACCTATTACTTTGGGAGGAAAAATCGTTTATCTGAACGTGATGGTAGTCCCAGGACCTTTAGATTACAATTTACTTCTTGGGTGCAACTATGTTTATGGCATGGGAGTTATTCTTTCCACACTCTTTCGAGTGATTTGTTTGCCACATGAAGGCAGAATTGTCACCATTGACCAGCTTTCATTTCCCGGTCCAAATATGGCTCCTAGTCAACCATATCCCCTAAATGGTCCTTCTGTACCAATGGTATCATCCCCACCATGGGTTAGTTATGTGGAAACCTGTTCCATACCTACATCAACTGACAATCAAGTCAGTGATGTTGTACATCATGTACTAGGGGCATTGGAACCAGATCTCTCCTTCATGACCTCTTATGAGTTGTGATCAGGGTCTATGAGGATAGTTCCTTGTCTTGTGTCAACCTCGTTAAAAAATGAAACTAAGGAGTATGAGGATAGTTCCCAATCTTGTGTCATCCTCATTAAAAAATGAAACAAGGAGTATGAGGATAGTTCTTTTACTGTGTCAACCTCGTTAAAAAAATGAAATAGGTCCATGAGGATAGTTCCTTGTCTTGTGTCAACCTCTTTAAAAAATGAAACCAAGGGTATGAGGATAGTTCTTTTACTGTGTCAACCTCATTAAAAAATGGAACAACTCCCATGAGAATAGTTCCTGGTCTTGTGTTAACCTCGTTAAAAAATGAAACAAGGAATCTGAGCAAAGTTCGTTGTCTTGTGTCAAGCTCATTAAACAATGAAACAAGGTCCCAAGTTCAAAGTCAAGTCTTTGATTAGATCTCGTAAAATCCCAGTCGAGTCTTTCACTTGATCTCATAAAAGAACCTTCATTCCATCCACCTGATAGCCATGAGTAGTCTACTCAGATGAATGTAATGAAGCTTAGGGGGAATGCACCTAATGGTAAAGTTAAGATTCTCTATAGGTTATTTGAAGGGAATCACCCCATTCACCTTTGTCCCTATCTGGAAGAAGCCAAAAAGGTGTTGGATAACTGTCCTGCTTCACCGCAGTGACTTCCATCTGGTTACAGGAAACTCTCCCTTTCATCATGCTGGGGGCATGTAAACCAATTTCAAGCATAGTTTTTCGTTTTAAGCTTGTGTAAAAATGAAATTGAATCCAAGCATAGTTTTTCATTTCAAGCTTGTGTAAACATGAAACGGAATCCAAGCATAGTTCCATATGGTTCAATCTAGTCTAAAAATGAACCCATTTCTAGTTTAGCCCTCATGATTGCCATTCTATCAGCCTCTTACGTCAGATGAGCCTTGGTTGTTTTCATCCCATCACCACCATCCCTTTGGCTGATCATACACTTTCACTTGGAAGTTTTACCCTGTTTGAGGGACAGTTGCAATGAGTGGTCTTATTAGCCAACCTCTTCACATAAATCAACATGTTTTGAGAAGTTCCAACATCACCGAAACCAGTTGCTACCCTAGACACCACTCATTCCTCAAAATGGAGTCCTCTTTAAGCTCTTTTTAGACTCTCTAAATATGAAAAGCTTGTCGAGCGCTTGTCTTTTCCAGCTCGTTAAAGGATTGGAAACGATATCTCTCTTGTGTTATTTTACGTTTTTTTCGGACTTGAGAGATTATTTTACGAAAAGGAACTTGTGGAGTTTCCTTTTATTCCCTTTTCAAACTCCCTAAACATGAAAAGGACCAAGTTATATTTGTCATTATACTCGTTAAAAACATCAAATAGCGACAAACATTTCCATCTAGACAAGACTGAGTTTCACCTTCACTAGATTCGTTAAAGCATCAAATAGTGATGGATTCACCCAAATGGTGAAATTATACAACAAGCATATGTTATCCTCCTCAAGCTTGATAAAAAATAAAGAGGTACTGGTCAGCAATGGCTGAGGAAAATGGAAAAAGCCCAGAAAACTTTATGGTAACAAGTTGCTCTTGAACATGACACTTTCACCTCATCACCATGACTATGTGGGTTGGGTCATTCAGCTTGATGGTTATCACACCGTTGGTCTATCATACCATCCATTACTTTGTTTTGGGTTAATGCTACCAATTCATCTTACTGTCGCTGACATGTTCAAGAGAAGTCATGTAGTTCAAACTTCATCCTTTGCAATACCGTAAACCTTCATTTTCATGACCGCCATTCCTGAACCTTGTGTCATCAGTCGGTTTTTTATCTCCAAAATTATTTACCTCATTTTGTGTCATAGATGTGGGATACATCAAGGCCCTCTTGCAACAAGTCGCTTCTTGTCGACATCAACACATCATCCAAGAAGTCGACTCAGAAACACCCCTTCAGTACCTTGAAGCTTGCATACATCAATGGCAGGTTTCTCACTTCCGGAGATAGGTTGACATTAATGGCCTTCGACCGAAAGAATTTGTATGGTGTTCGACATCAAATAAATTATTCAAACCATGCGAAATGTACTATAGTACCTTGAGGGTCATTATCATTATCGGTGATTCCTCTCACGTCTGTTAACGGTTTAAATCATTGGCTGGTAATCAAACGATGTCTTTCCATGTTCGACTTCAGAACATCTATTCACATGGTTAGACTTGTACTCGAGCAAAAGATTGAATGAGATTGAAGACCCCGGATCTAGTTCCATCCATCTGGGCTGCGATATATTCAGGAGTACTAAATCAAATGTACAAATGGCCTTACATTCATGGTCTACCATTCATGGGTCTATATCTATAGACAACTATATTTGTACATGTAATTAAAATTTATAAGCTGAGCATGGGTATGCTTTCCCTCAGCTAGTTCATGAGAAAAATCGAATTACCATGATATATGTATTGTAATTAATGCAGGTCACCTTCCATTTCTAAACCTCCTCTCCTCGTGATAAATTATTTCACTCGACATATATATTTACGACTTCATACTTTAGGGGGAAACTGTTACAGATCCATTTTGGCACATCAACCCCAACTTACAGATCAATACTATTAGCTCCCATCAACCCCTAGTGCATTTGTTACATGCCCTAAAGAAGTTAGTCATCAGAATGCCTCACTTCCCAAGAAGTTCCATCACTGAAAACATCCAAAAACTACCTCTAAGAAGATCAGCGCAGGTAGGCCTTCATTAGGGTGCGCTACAATGAAAACCATACACTGACAGGGTGCTATGAAGCACACTTGGTCCCTCTTTGGCCTACGCTGGGCGAATTTGAGCGAACTTCCATGAGGGTTTGAAGATTCCTTATCCATTGGAAGCCTCTAGAAGTTTCTCAATGCCACCTACTCCTTTGAGTTCGCATTTGGATGAGGAAGGGAGTTAAGGAACATCAATCCCCTATCTCTTCTTCGATGGAACTGATTTCTAAATTTATAAAGGCATTCATTATCACCAATGATGGCATAACCTCCTTCATTCACCAATAAAAAGATCACTCATCTAAGAGATCAGGGGCTGGAAATTATTGAATTGTAAGGAGATGCTGGTGATATGAGATTAGAATTGATTGCAGGTATTATAATAGTGTTGAAGTGTCATGTTTGTCATGAGGTGAGGAGGGATTGAATTGGAAGAGTGTCATTGGATCGAGCACATATGGGTAGTAATTCTTCCTCTTATCAATAAAGTCTTCAAAATTTTTTCCTTATGCTTGTGTTATATGTTGATGCTTTCATATGTATGTATATCATGCTCTCAATTCCATGTTATTTATAAGCAATAGATCATTATCATTTGCCTTGATGGATTTCTGTCTCTGTGTTTGTGTAGGTACTTTTAAAGCGGCTTAAGTACGGAAATGAGCGGCAAGATCGGTCAAGGGAGACAAGGAGCTAGCGAAAACTACAAGTAGGTTTCTCTTCTTTCTTGTTTTATCTATTGATTATAGAAAAGGTAGAGATTACTTTGCCTATTGTTTCTAGACATGCTACTAAGTTTAGAGGGTTAGGCATTTATCCAAGAACACTAAATTTTCCCAAAACAAACATGGGCAATGCTTGATAGTTAGCCCCTCACACCAGTAGGGGCCGAGAGGGTGCAAGAGGCCCTACTCGAGGGGGGTTGATTCTCAGATTTGTTCTTAGGTCTAGGTATGTTTTATTATATAAAATTGAATTTCAATATTTTATTTTTAATTTTTATGCATTTATACTAATTTACTTAGTTTTTTTTTTGTACTTGATGATTCGGGCAACACTAGCATGTTGCCTACGAAAAGGAAGAAATTGCATAGCCATTGAAAAAACTCATTAGAATGCAATTTTATTCAATAAAGAATTAATGTTATTCAATAAAGAATTAATGTTATTCAATTTCTTCGAGATGCAATGCAAGAAGTTGGTTTGACAAAAGTGAATTTTAATGAATCATGCGTGGCAAAAAAAGAAAAGGAACCTCAACAACTATTAGATGGAATGATTGGAAAGGGATACTTTGGGAGATTTGTAGACATCAAACATCCATCAAAAGAGGAAAAGGACCAAACTGAAGGACATAATACTATGTAAGAAGACAATAATGAAACTCTAGAAGATGATGAACATGGATTATATGATATTACTGATTAAATTTAATTTATGGTTGCAAATGAAGCTCAATTTTGAAAATTATTCATTACTTATACTTGTAATGTTTTGACTTTGAGATTTTATGATAAGAATATGTATTCAATTATTGTTGTTATATGTTTAATAGTTGTATTATCTTATTTTCACTTTAATTTTTATGTGAGTCATTATTTTTTGAAAAACCGCTGTGAATATTATTAATTTTCCATATAAAATTCATGAAAAATGATATTTTATAAACCTTTTTTGTTAAAATTTTCCTATAAAAATGATTTATTTGATGTGTCATTTTTAGAAAAAATAAATAAAATATATTATATATATATTAAATATATATATAATATATATATATTTGTAATTTTATTTTTATCTATATTCAAAATGTGTATTTTTTTGTCAATTCATTTTTTTAGTGACAATTATTTGTGTTATTGGAATATTATTAACATTACATAAATATATAGAAAAATCATAACTTTAAGTTGTTGAACCTTTTTTTTTGTTAACTATTTACAAAAAAAAAAAAAAATCATTATAAAAAAAATTGAAAAGAAAAACAAAAAAACATGAACTTGAAAAACGCTTGAAAAATAAATATTGTAGAGAAGAAGAAGACAACTACTTCAAAAAATGTTAAATTGTTAAAAGTGGTTATTGTCACATCAACACTTTTCGAAATCATCATGAAAATCACTAACATATAAAAAAAAATTGACATATTTGATACATAAGAAAATTTGCTCCAAAAAAAACATATTCTCAACATTTTTCAAAATTGGATGATTTTCAAAGTATCAACATTTATTAGCCATTTAATTTATATGGTTATACTAATCATATTCATTCTTAGTTCTTATAAATTTTTATATAAATATTTATGTATATTATTTTCTGGTTTTTTAAATTTATTATATAAATATATTATTTCTTTTTTATTTATATTTTTTTATTATTAAATATATTTTATTTTCATTATATTACTTCATTTAAAAAATAAAAAATTCACTAATAATTTTATTTTAATAAACAAACAATTTTAAAATATCTATTAATCATTATTAACCATTTTTTTTGTTTTTGTAATTCTATCCCATCTCTTCATTCTTTTATTTTCTTACCATTTTATTATTTGTGTATGTTCTTATTCCTTTAGTATTTTTCTTTTCTTCTTTTACCTTTAAAAAATGAATAATACAATTTGACGTGAATTGTTTTAATGCATGTATTATTCATTCATAATAATCTTTTATTTTTTTTTTCCTTTTAAAAATTCCATCTTGTATTTTTTTATTTAATTCAAAATATAATAATACAATGTCTTCTTCCAAAAATTTATAAATATTATATATATTCTTTTTTTACAATTATACGCATTTATTCTTGTATTTTTCTTTACATATTTATAATTACACTTTCTTTTAATGCATGTATTATTTAATTCTTTTATATTTTTCAAAACTATTCCTATTAGCTGTTGTTTTGTGTGTTTTACATGTGGTTTAGAATATAACAATAAAATTTCTTATTTTAATTTTATTCTCAATATATTAACATTGTCCCCTCTGGTACCTTCTTAATCACAATAAAAGCAAAGTTTTATTTTCTCATTATATTTTTCTCTATCTTTCACATTGATATACATTTTATGGTTTTCTTGCGTTCTATTGAGTTTCTTTAATCTCCAAGTTTCCTTTTCGCGTTTACAATTTCATAAACTTTATTTATTCAAAGTTAGAATAATCACCCCAAACCTATATTAACGCTGATTAAATGCTTGTTGTTTACCTATTCTATCCCAACCACCTTTATCTCAGGGATCATCCACCACTCAAGTGGAAGTCCCAGAATATTATCGAGATCATTGACCTTCTTAGAACAAATTTTTTTGGGTTAAAAACAGGAAACCAAGTCTTAATAAAAGGGCAAGTTGAATCCCACAGTTAGAGTGTTTTAGAAGTAGCCCCCCATGGGTTAGAGTATGGAAACCAAGAGTATAAGTAAGTATTCGA
>APFE031065621.1:0-16330 GCA_000404065.3 Pinus taeda
ATTATTAAAAAAATTATGTAATTTGATTGTGTAAAAATATTTTATTAATAATTATAATCATTAATTATTTTATTTTATTTTTTATTTTTTATGTAATTTGGTTCATTCAAAATGTTTAAAGGACAATGCAACTACTCTTCCATACCAAACTGAGTTGCAATGAGTTTTAGCTAACTATTTATTTAAAATATCCATTTATAAATATCCCTTTATTAATAGAGAAACCATCCCTAAGAAACGTTACTAAATTGAGCACCTTAACAATTTTGATATCTTGTAGAACATTTTTAAACCCCTAAGTGTAGGATGTATGATACCTCTTAACAAATAACCTTGGACTGCATTTCTAACTTGATTGCTTGAACAATAAAAAGAACCAATATGTGTTTAGGGAACATTTCAAATCCTAACTCCTCCCCGAATTAGGTATCAAACATAACTACCTCTATAGACGTTGATTATTTACTCAGATAAAAAACTCAAAATTTCCACCCTATTTATTTGTCAAACTAGATAAGAGGTTAAGTGATTTTTGTACAAATCCAAGAATTGGGAAGGATTGAGTACTAAATTTCTAGGTATCCCTTTCAAATCCAGAGAAGAGCCAAGATCAAGAGTAAATTGGAAATGACATAAGAAAAAAATTGTGATGACAGAAACCACAAAAGATTAGATAGTAGACACATGAAAAAACTAAATTATGGCAACAATGTGATCTAGGATGATCCCAAAAGGCCAAAACTTTGAAGCCTTCAAATCTCAGCAAAACCTAGAAGAAATCAAAGATCTCTTCATTCTTAATCGAATGGTGTGAATGTTGTCTAAATCTAACTTTGTACATGAAATTTATGCCCATATGAAGTTTGGGACAAACAATAAAAGAATTGTAGATAGGCCCCATAGGGTGGCACATGGGACTCCCACAATACCCATCAGTACCCCAAGAGTCAATTAGAGCATGCCACTTTTCATTCTCACAAACACGCCATATCACATACTTTTGACCGATGAGGTGATGCCACATGGCCCAATGAAATGATTCCATGTGGCACCATGGGAGCAACCCAAAGGGCTAAGTCAAACCCAGGTTAAAGCTTAAATAGGAAACAAATGTTATTGTTGGGTTAGCAGGAGTCGAACCTACCAATGATTATAATCATCGACCCCAAACCTAAACTGAAAAACATAGTGATCACGACAATATAGTCATTCAATTCATTTGTATTATAATACAATATGGCACGGGTGAGGTTCGAACCCTCGACCGGCCCAAGCATCCACATTCTAAATCTACGTGGGGGAATTATTGGGCCAACGAACCCCCATTGGAACCTCCAACCACTAAAACCTATATGAAATCTATCATTTTCCATGGACCTAAATGAGGAGACCAATTGAACCGTGCATGCGGGAACTCAAATGGTGTAGAACCTCGACCAGGGGTAGAACCTTGCATGGTGTGCCTTTCGAGACAAAATATTTTAAGGAATATTATTTGGTATATTCTAGGAATATTCCCATAGGGAATATGCTATTGAATATTTTAGATTCTCTGAGGGGCAAGAGTTGTAGGTGTCATAATATAGTCAAGTTTATACTCAAATTACTCAGAATTTTGAGAGGATTTCAGTGGTGCAATTTGTTTATGGATCTGATTAGCTCATTTTCAGGTCACTCCCAGAATTGGAGGTATAATGATGTATTTTTCCATGTACCTATTTGATTTTTGTTGAGATGAATTAAGGGTTATCCCCACTATTGAAGTAGGGCCAGAAGACATAGTCCACATTGGATGAACTCCATTGTCAAACATTTTGTGTTCATTTTTTTACGGTCTCCTTTTTGTTTCCTCTTCTTTTAGTGTTTTCACATATGGCTTTACATGATATTTTAATGAAATTCTGAAAACATCAATTAAGTAAATATCTTGAATCATGTTTGGTATCAAAGCGGTCTTCTTGTTGATATGAATTGCAAGTGTGAATGATAACCAGGGCCAAGATAAAAAAGGGTGAAATAAAACTTATGCCTTTTCACCTAAGTATTGGATGTGCAACACAAAAAATGAAAATGGTAGATTACAATTCCCATACCAAGAATGAGCAAGATTTCTGTAAAGCTTTCTACACCATGGAAAAGAAGGTAGACAAATCGTTTGGAGATTATGTGAGAAAATTGGTAAAGAAGGAAAGGAAGAAGGAAGAGAGAATGGATGAGAACCTCTTGAACCTCCATCTCCATCTTCTAGTGAATTTTCTACCTCTTCATGTTCTTCTCACCATTCTAGTAGACAGTATATAAATGCTTCTGAAAAGCCTTTTTTAAGTTGGATGTAAAGTTTGATTTACACATGTTTAACGAAGAATATAATGTAAAAAAGTTAAATGATTGGATCATATATATTGAAGTTTATTTCCGAATACAACAAATTGAAGAAGAAGAGACCAAGAACCAATTAGCATATCTTTGACTGTGAGGCACCAGTATTGTATGGTAGGAGAGAAAACTTTAGAAAGGTAGCAAAAATTTGGGCAGACTCCATTCTTTGTGGTCTGAATTTTTTTCTGCATTGAGAGGTCAATTTTATCCATTAGACTATCGGAAAAATTCCATGATGGAATAACAATATTTTAGACAAGGAAAATTCCAAAATGTTCAAAGTTTCATGAAGGAATTAGGAAGAAAGCATTAGCATTGGACATTCCTTTAGATTCTCCTGAGACTGCAATGAAATATATATATTGGTGATTTACATAGTTATCTCTGACATTATTTATTGTTTTTTGAACCCACTACTATTTATGCGACTAGTGTGAAATATAGCCATATTGAAAGCATGGGTAAATATGAGAAGGAAGATCATCCAAAAAAGTCATCATCCAAATCTCATAATAATAAATTCAAAGAAAAAGGAAAGGGAAAGTAAAATAAGACAACTACAACCAAGAAAAAAGAAGGGAAGCCAGCATGTATGCATTGCAGGAAAGAAGGGCACTGTGAAGAGAATTGTTGGAAGTTGCATCCAGAATTGAATCCAAAGAAATATGGTGGAAATGGGAAGCAAAAGAAAATTGCAACCATGCAACAAGACCTTAGATATGATTCTAGTCACGAAATGTTGATTACAACAATGGGCATACAAGGTAACAACTCTCTTCATGTTAATTAAAGTTCTAAAATTCATGCTAGTTCATGTTCTACAAATGAATCTCATGTTGATGAATGGAAGAGGATTGAATTGTTCCACATTAGGGTTCTGTCCAAACACACCAAAATAGAAACAATATTTTACCTAGTCTCTCAAGTCAATATAATTTCATAATCAATTGTTAAGAAGATGGCATTGAAACCAAGCCTCATCCAAAACCCTACCCTCTTGGATGGGAATGTGACAATGCAAAACTACATCTAACCAAGCAATGTAGGGTTAGATTTGTCATTGCATCAAAACTGGTAGATGAGGTTTATCTGGATGTTTTCCAACTAGATATATGTGGTATAATTTTTGGAAGTTTGTATTTTTATGGCAGGAAATAATTCTTCTTTTGACATGAGAAAAAATACCATCTCACCAAGAATGGGGTGGAGTATATTGTCAGACCTCACCATATAAAGATCAATGCAAACATTGTTAATACAAGTTAGATGAAAAGACTCATTAACTCTAGCAAGAATTGCATGTGCATGGTTGTAAGGGAAAAATATGTTGAAGCATCTAATGCTTTCCAGGGTTTTGATCCCTCTCATAGGAAAGAATGATATGATGTTGTTTCTAATTATGGTGAGGTTTTTTAGGAACCAATTGGATTGCATCTTAAAAGGTATATCCAACATGAAATTCATCTCCAACAAGATGCTCCTTTTCCAAATACGGGAATGTACAGGTTGTCAACTATTGAATTGGAAGTGTTACACAGTATTTTGTCACACTTCTTTCACTTCCCTGTGACATACCCCGAAGTTCCTGAAACATGACCATTATGTAGTGTACTCATTCATATATGCAGCTCAAATCCTCCCTAAGACATCGATTGGAAAATGCCTTGAGTTTCCCCTAAAGGAAATAGCTCTTAAACCCTAATTTGAGAATCATTGCTCTTATGAGACTAAAAACTGCGATGGTCGCCTGTTGTATTATGCCCAACCCACGATGGCATCGCCCTATTTACTTGTATACCCGTGATGATCCTAAAAAGACAATTTTCCCAAAGAGGATGAGAAGCTTTGTGATATAGAAGCTTCTAGAGTGGCTAGATGGAGGTTTTTCGGTTTAGATGAGGTCGAGTTCTCCCAACTTGGCCTCTTGGTCTTATCCCTATGAGCTACCTCCATGAAATAAGGGCCTACTCCTATCTTTGAAGAGATCCTAACCCCCTTTCCCTGCATATATACTCATCCTCTCCCATTCCCAAATGGCTGGTCTATGTCTATTTTCACCCTTATGCTAAGATTGTGCCTATATGCTACTCATTTGACTTGGAGAAGGAATGCTTGGAGAGCTTAGCTTGGAATTGGACATTCATTCAAGGAGAGCCTATCAACATCAAGGCTTGGTTTTATGCTTCCCCTTATTTTCTATTAATATACAACTGCTAGTTCATTTTCCATTGATGTGTATACTCATGTATCATTAATCTTAACATTCCTTGATCAGTTAAGTAGGCTACTTTTGAATATGTTATTTGTATTTGCATGCCTTGTTGTGTCTTGATATCTTGTGCATGTGCATAAATTATGTGAACAGTTGGAACGAACATGTGATACATGTGATTCAAAGTCTTCAACAAAGGGGATCGAGATAACATTAGAATGAGGTAGGCCATATTCATCGTCTCTCATTTCAATTGTAACTTAGGAAAGTGTCTGGTAGATTGTCACTTAGGTTGCGAGTCCCACTCATTGAGCTAGAGGGATTGTCTCTGTCTACAGAGAGGATTTACCTAAACAACTTGAAGAGATCATGAAGAAGGTGTAGGTGCCAAAGAAAGGTGGCACATGAAGGATGTGTGTGGATTAGCAAGCACTCAAGAAGATCATGGTGAAAAACTACTACCCTAACCCTCGCATAGATGATTTACTTGATCAGTTGAATTTTTTATTTATTTCACTCAGTTGGATTTGGGTAGTGGCTACCACCAAATTATAATTGCAGAGCATGATATGTATAAAATTGCATTAAAGTCCAAGAAGGGGTTGTTCGAGTGGTTGGTGATGCCATTTTGGCTTTGCAATGCCACAACTACATTTATGAGGGTGATTAATGATGTATTTAGACCTTTTCTAGATGATTTTTTGCTTTTGTATCTTGATGATATACTTGTTTTTAGAAGAAATTGGGATGATCATGTAAACCATGTCAAAAGAGTGCTTGATATTTTGTAAAAGAATAAACTGTATGTAAAATTGTCCAAATATGAATTTGGAAAAATTTATTTTGTTTATCTAGGTCATATTGTTGGAGGAGGTCAGTTGAAAAATGATTCTTCAAAGGTTCATGTACTTGTTAAATGGCCTAAATTTACCAATGTAATAGAAGTAAGAAGCTTTTTGGGCACAATGTAGTATTGGAGGAGATTCATTTCCAAATCTTCCATCAAACATCTCCTTTGCATGCCTTAACTAGTGTGAAGCAGAATTTTTAGTGGGGGGAATAAATACAAGGCTTTTGACACCCTAAAGGAAAAGATTAGTATCACACCCGTTCTAGCCTTTCCTGATCTCCAATAGCCATTTGAAATTGAGATAGATGTTAGTGGTTATGTCGTGTGTGTAGTGTTGATACAGCAACAAAAACTGTTTTGTTACCATTTAGAGACTTTCTCTAAAATTATTGTGAATTATCCCACTTATGAAAAGGAGATGCATGATTTGCTGCAAAGCATCATGAAATGGAAACATTAATTGATTGGGAATGAGACTATTATTGACACAAACCACTAGTCTTTACAATACCTTCAGTCACAAACCAAGTTGTAGCAAGATTTTCATTTCAAGTGGACGGGATTCCTCGAACAGTTTCACTTGGTAATCAAGTACAAAAAGGGTACAAGCAATAAAGTAGCATATATGCTCTCTAGCCCTCTTGTTTCTGCATATTTTATTCTGAAAAATTCTTCTTTGTCTCATGAAATCTATGTTGATAAATATGTTGTTGATGAAGGTTTCAAAAAAGTTTATGAGAAGCTAACCCATGGACTGCATGTCAACAACTATCATTTGAAAGGAAAACTATTGTACCACTTGGACAACTATATATTCCTACCAATGAAAGAATCCATGTAATATAAGAAGTTCACACTTCTATTGTGTTGGGTAATTTTGGTGTAGGAAAGATTATGTCTCACTTGCAAAGGTTTTGTTATTGACCTCATATGAAAGAAATTGTAACTAAATATGTAAATGGGTGTGTGATGCACTCTATTTGTAAGCCGACTAATAGAAAATTGGGGTTGTAAACACCTCTTCCTACTCCTCTTCCTTAAAAGAGTGTGTGTATGGACTTTGTAGGATGATTTCCTCTGTCAAGAAAGGGTCATAATTATTTGTATATCGTGGTGGATAGGTTTAGTAAGATGTGTATCTTAATTCCATGTAGGAAGCATATTGCTACTGAGCGAACTGCTCAACACTTCTCTCAACATGTATGGGTCCATTTTTTGCTATCCAAATCCACTATATATGATCGAGACTCTCGATTCTTTGGAATAATTCAAACAAGCTTGTGGAAGATGATGGACACCAACCTAAACAAGAGCATGGCAATCAATCCACAAATTGATGGATACACTAAAGTTGTCAGCATAACAATGTCTCACTTGCTTCAAATTTATTGTAGCAAACATCCCAAGTTGTGGGATGAACATATCCATTATGTGCAGCATGCATGCAACAGGGGATTGCAATCATCTACTCAAAATTCATAATTTGAGACATGCTTTGGGTACCTACCAAAATATCACTTAGATTTGGTCTTTTGCATAGATGATGATCCCAACGAATGAAGTGACGAAGACAAATCATGCAAGTTCATTCCACGGACCCAAATGATCCATAAAGCAATACATGAACACTTGGAAAAGAGTCAAGCTCAATAGAAAGCTCGGCATAACAAACACTAAGTTGATCATCAGTTATAGGTTGGAGAGAGGGTATGGCTCCACATTAGTAAGGATATGTTGAAGGGAGAAGGAAATAAATTGAGGTCAATCAAATATGGTCCTTTGACCATCTTGGAGAATATTGGAAACAATGCATATCACTTTGATCTTCCAACATATATGTAGGTGTATTATGTGATTAATGTTGAAACCTTGAAACTCTAGAAACCACCCATGACCTTGGATCTAGAGGAGAATGGATAAGTACCTTCAATGGATGATTTTGCATGATACTACTTGGACAAGCTACCTCAGGACACCATTCTAGATAAGACGACTAAGACTTCACAATGGGGAGATATGGAGTACCTTTGAGTGGGTTTCAAGGTCATGCATTCTAATAAGGCATAATGGATTGAAAAAGAGAAAGTGAGGGAGCCATTCCCTCACCTGCCAATTTATTGATGAGGCTTTTAGAGGCCCAATAGATTCTCAGTGGGGAGGAATGATCCAAGGGGATCCCAAAAGGCCAAAAGTTTAAGGTCTTCAAATCACAATGAAACATATATCAAATCGAATAGCTTACCATTCTAAATCCAACAGTGTGAATGAAACCTCAATCTGACTCTATATGTGAAAGTTATGTCCATCTAAAGTTTAGGACAAATAGTGAAAGTTTTGTGTAGGCATGCCCTACAGGGTGCCATATGGCATTCTCATAGGCTACCACGTTGCATTCATGTAAGTTCCCAATTAGTACCACAGAAGCCAATCAGAGTGCATTCCTTGTCACCCTCAAAAACACACCATATCACATCTTTTTGACCAATGAGGTGATGCCACATGGCCCAATGAAATGGTACCATGTGGCACCATAGGAGCATCCCAAAGGGTCGAGTCAAACCATGTTCAAGGCTTGGATAAGCAAAAAATGTTATTTTTGGGTTGGCGGGAGTTGAACCTACCAGTAGTTATAATTGTCGACTCGAAACTCAAATAAAAGTTGGCGATCAAAAAAACACACTGTGGTCACGAAAATAGAGTCATTCAATTCATTTCTATCATAATAAAATATGGCACGAGTGTAGTTTGAACCCTCGACCGACCCAACTCTCCACGTTCTAAATCTAATAGGGGTGTTGTTGGGCCAATAGTCCTTTGTTGGAACCTTCGTCCATTGAAACCCATATGGACTCTACCATTTTTTGCAGACCAGGAGGAGGAGACAAGTGGAACCACGCAAGTGGGAACTAAGACGGGACGAAATCTCGACTAGGGGCAGAACCCTATGTGGTGTGCCTTTTGTGAAAGAATATTCTAAGTAATATTCTCTGATATATTTTAGGAATATTCCCATATTGAATCTGTTGTGGAATATTTTATATTCTCTAAGGGGCTAGAGTTGCAGGTGACATAATATAGTCAAGTTTATACTCAAATTACTCACAATTTTGAGAGGATTTCATTGGTGTAGTTTGTTTCTAGATTTGTGCAATCCATTTTTAGGTCACTCCGAGAATTGGAGTTATAATGATGTATTTTTCCATGTACTTTAATAGATTTTTATTGAAATGAATGAAGAGGCTTCCCCACTATTGAATTAGGGCCTCGAGTCATAGTCCAACTGGATAAACTCCGTTATCAAACTTTTTGTGTGCATTGTCTTTATGGTCTTATTTTTGTTTCATGTTTTTAAAGTGTTTGCACATATAGTTTAACATGTTCTTTTCATTTAATTCTGAAAACATCAATGAATTAAAGATCTTGGATCACAATGGGATTAGGCAATTTAGCATCTACTTCCCACCCAAACATATGGGGTCTATGGAAAAGGTGTATTGGGGTGAGTAGTATATTCATAATTATATTAAATTAGAGACTTGACTAGTTTGAGAAAAATTATTAGATTGAAAAACGTGATATATTTTAGAATAAAAGTGTTAAAATTTACAATTTTTAAATTAAAAAAAATATAATAAATGAAAAATATTCTTAGGGTATACATGATCAAAATAGTGTAATTAAAAGTGTGTGAAATATTTTTCACCTATAAAACCCAAAAATACATGTATCTTCCACTCCAAATTTTATGACTTCACCAACCTTACAAATTCCCTTTTGAACTAGGAAGGATTATACATGATAGCCAAGATCTAAAGTTCTTGGAACCCATTCCTAAAAAACAGCTAGCAAGTGCTATAGTGTGCCCAGGGTGGGATATAATAGTCATTCTCACATTCCACTTCATTTTTTACTGAAAATTTGTCTTACACCATGGATAACCATATCTTATGGTCTAACAAGCCCCCGTTCCTTCGTTGTAGGCAATAAGAGGTAGGGGAAGGTCCGTTCCCTTGGCAAGAAATTGATGAGGCAGTGTTAGCCCGCTGGTCAGAGTAGCATCTAAGGTGATGCGCATTTAACTGATTTCTTTCGCAAGTGCTTTGAAGAGTCTAGAATTAAGAAGTTATCTTTACTATTATTTTAATTGGTGTATATTCTGACACTTTGAATTTATCTGTAGAATGTTCAAATTGTCTGCAACCTTTTTTATCTCTTTTCTCCTTAGGAATTTAAAAAATTCACTTTGGAAACCTCATTTCCTAACTTAAAATATTTCCATTAATTGTGAATTTCTAGAACTCTAACACAATTCTCAAGAATACTAGGGTTTTGGGCTTTTAGCATTGATTCTCGATTATTATTGAAAAATAAAATTTGTTGTGCGGTGAAATAGACAACGAGAAAGTTTGAAATTACAATAATAAAATTATATAACTAGTTTAGTTGATAATTGTGCCATGGATCTTAATCTGGAATTTAATCATTTGTACTATGTTGTAACGATTTTTGAAATATTTAAAATTAATTATTTTAAAATTGAAAAGAATCCAAGTTGATGCATATAAACTAGCCATTTAATTTAAACAAGTGG
The DNA here is from genome assembly GCA_000404065.3 of Pinus taeda. Lineage (NCBI taxonomy): Eukaryota > Viridiplantae > Streptophyta > Pinopsida > Pinales > Pinaceae > Pinus > Pinus taeda. The sequence continues at coordinate 10,033 of APFE031065621.1, forward strand.
TGAAGCTAGCGTAAAAATACTACATCGCGTGGGTGAAACGCATAAACGTATTCATGTCTAAGTGGCCTTCAACCCTAGCTCGAATAACACAGGGTAGATCTGTGTAGCGTTGAAGGCAAGACCAAGGAACCTTGCCACCAGAGCTATAAACTTCCAGCTGGACACATAGTCAATAAGTCTCAAGGAAAAAGAAAGAAAGATACATTTTAATGTTTAATAGGTTAAAGATAGTTTATGGGACAGATTGCTTCTTCATCTGCTTGATGTTTTCAACGCTTTTTCTGTGAAGCTTCACAATAAATGCTCCCAGGCTCTCGACAAACCTCTAATTAAATAGATTATCCCAAGAGATAGCTTCAGTGTATCTGCATAACTTTTCCGGTTGTCTTGGAAGGCCTCACATTCTAAAATGAAATGTTTTTCTTTTTCCACTTTTCGGGAGAACAAAAAATGCATACCCTTTCATTCCACACTTTCCAACACCCTGTTTCAGATTTCTCTACACTTCTTACACCTGCAAATAAAGACACTACGAGACGGAAATCGTGGATCTGACGACGGAGTGTGCCAAGAAAATATTCTAAAACCGTTTATTTTGCTTCTGCTGGAGGATCTTATTTTTCTTTTTTTCCAGCCAGCTCAACGATACTGATTTATTTATTTACTCTATTCCGGAGAAAAGAAAACTCTATAATTCCAACATGGAAATGACGTGGAACAGACCTGGGAACCAGACTAGAGCCCCTTCTTTACGATGACACCACCCATTCATTATTCACAACTCCTTCATTGCGATGAGACTAAACCCATTAATTGTTGTTTCTTTATGAGTGAAACCAAGAAGAGGTTGGAAATAACAATTACTCAGGAATGCAACTTGGTCTATATTCACTTTTTTAGAGGGTAAGTTAACTGAGTTAAGTGTGAGTTAGGTTGAATTATATATATTGAAAAGTCTAAATTGAGTGTGGGTGCATGTTAAGTTATTTTGAGCTATTCAATAGACAAAAAAGTTTAAATGTCCCTCACATGGTTCATTGTAATCACGTTAAATCAAATCAAATTTTGGTTGATGAATACATGAGCAACAAATCAAATTGTTTATGTATTAAACTTTGTGTATTTTCTCCTGTGCCTTTCCAACAAATTGACATCAGAACCAAAGAGGAACAATGACTATCAACAAATTGACATCAGAACCAAAGAGGAACAATGACCATGCAAGTGTTAAGTCACAGTGAACTAGAATTAGATTTTATTTATTTATTTATTTTCGCCACCTCTCATCAATATGCCTTAGCTTGTCGATTTTTCTGGAGGGCCGAAGCCCTGATCGCATAAGCCATCATCATTGCGTTCTAGCAGATGTGAGTCGCCCAACTTTTCGAATAAATACTAGCATAGATCCATCTTAAATACGGTTCTAACATGAGCCCAGAGAGATCCAATTTCTTCACATGAATTTTTTTTATGAGTAGACATTGTTTAAATGCTTTATATAATTTTTTCTTAATTTTTTTTTATTTTATTGGACATGGCAAAATTTCAACTTGAATGACGGACAAGCAACATTACACATTATACGAGACTCTAGAATAAGTCTCTAACTCAATATTTTTTAAAAATAAAAATAAAACTTATTAAAAAGCTTTTTTCAAAACTACGAGATCAAAATTTTTTTTGGAAGAGGCATAGCGAAGGTTTAGTTGAAAAGTTTTTTCCTTAAAAGGGCCTTCGAAAATTTGAAAGTTTAAAAGAAAATATTTAATTTAAGATATAAGGAAGGTTTATTTGCACTGAAGAAGGTGCATTGAAGTTTAAAGCATTTAAAGTTTGAATGTTTTATGAGCATAAGGAAAAATAAGGTTCGTATATAAACTTTTTTCAGAACGACGAGGTCAAAGTTTTTTTAGAAGAGACATAGCGAAGGTTTAGTTGAGAAGTTTTTATCTGAAAAGGGCCTTCGAAAATTTGAAAGTTTAAAAAAAAATATTTAATTTAAAATATAAGGAAGGTTTATTTGCCTTGAAGAAGGTGCATTGAAGTTTAAAGCATTTAAAGTTTGAATGTTTTATGAGCATACAGAAAAATAAGGTTCGAATATATTTTCGAAAGAATTTTAAAAGTAATTTTTATTTTCTTTTTAAAGGAGAATTAAAAAATGGTTTTTTTATTAGAAAGTGTGTTTAGAGTTTTACAAAAGATTATTTATTTGTAATATTATGGTATTTTGTCAAGTATGTTAGTGTTTTGGGTGTTTGTTAAAAATTGTATTTGTTTTTGAGGTGATATAAGAGATAGTTTCATGCAATCAAGAAAACAACTATAAGACATAGGAAAGACAACATTCATGAGTTGCAAAGTGTCACTGAAGAAGATTAAACAAAGAAACAAAAAAGAAGAGGCAAAGATTGTTGCCATGTTTAAAAAGGTTTAGGTCACAACCGAGGAACTAAGAAATTCAACAGAAGATTGAAAAGAGATCAAGAGTGATTGGTGTAGCTTTGATTAGCTACCACCTCCTAAGTTTACTGGTGAATATTTTTAATTTGAGTTATCAAAACTTTAACTTTTCTACGAGCTAAAGAGTTAATTGAGTACGAGTCTAATAACCCATATGATGAAGTATGTGATGCTTTACCATTGAATTTTATAAAACAAGGATTGGATGAGAAGTTTTTGTGCAAGGTAACAAAAGCTACAACTTCCAAGGAAGCATGGAAGATCTTGGAAGAAGGATTTGGTGCAAGGAGGGGTGACATGCAACAATAAGATGTGTCAAAACTTGTTGAGTCAACCACAGATCTGAGAGTAGAGGAGAAAGACTCCGAGAGGACAACAAAGCTTGGAGAATCCCACTCTTAGATCTACAGTTAACTAAAAAAATTGTGCCACATATTGTTGTTGTACTTCACTCCCCCTTGCAATAAAGTTTGATAGTGTTTTGGGTGAAGATTATGCCTTGCGAGGGTGCCTATTAAAGTTCATTTTTTTTTAGGGGTGATATGAAAGATAGCCTCATGCAATCAGGCAAGAAACTATAAGACATAGGAAAGACAACAGTCATGGGTCACAAAGCACGATTGAAGAATATTAAACAAAGAAATCGAAGAGAAGAGGCAAAGATCAATGCCATGTTTAGAAAGGTTCAAGGCATAACCGAGGAACTGAGAAGTCCAGTAGAAGTCAGAAAAGAGATTAGGGGTGATTGGTGTAGCTTTGATTTGCTACCAGCTCTTAAGTTTACTAGTGAATATTTTGAATTTTGGGTTATCAAAATGCTAAAATTTTCTACAAGTTAAAGAGTTAATTGAGTACTAGTCCAATAACTCATATGATGAAGTATGCGATGTTTTAGCATTTAATTTTATACAACAAGGATTGGATGAGAATTTTTTGTGCAAGGTAGAAAAAGCTACAACTTCCAAGGAAGCATGGAAGATCTTGGAAGAAGAATTTGGTGCAAGGGGGAGTGACATGCAACAGTAAGATGTGTCACAATTTGTTGAGTCAGTAGCAAATCTTCAAGAGAAAATTCTTTTCACTTTTCAATAAGAGAACAAATCGTAACACATGTTAAGCTCCATTAATCTGGAAACCAACTGCTGCCTATAATTATGGAAACCAACTGCAGTCTTTCCTTAATTTCTGGAAACCAACTGCAGTAATTTCCTTAAATTAAGGAAATCAACTACGGTTAATTAATTTTCTTGTTGGGAGCTTCTGAAGTGGTCCATTACTCCATCCGGAGTTCTCTACCTTGATCTGTGGAACACCTGACACATAGCCATCAGAAGCTTGATGGAAGCTTGGCTATAAATTCATATGTTTGGTCCCCAAGCTAGCATCTCAATCCTCTTCAGTTTTTACACCATCTAGCTGAGAGAGCAGAGCTTGGAAGTGCCTTCAAACTTTCTGTATTCCTTTCTTTTTCTTAGAAGAAACTGGAGTGTTGTTTCAGTAAATAAATCAAGTGGACTATGGTTTGCAGTAAGACCGTTATCAATGGCGGGAGGTAATGTATTTATCCTGGGCATTAAAGTTTCATTTTTAGAGTTTTTAAAGTATTCAAAATTGTTGTTGTAAATCTAACATTGGTATCAGAGTGTAACATTTATCTCTGCCTTGGTTGTGGGCTTATGAATAAAATTATCTTTATTCTAACCAAGCATTTTGTTACACAATTCATGAATTTTCGTAAAGCATTTGACTGGGTAGACAATTCAAACAAATTGCCACAATGTTGTAATTGGTTATTCCGCAGAATAATTTCTCGTTAGATGAACACTTTGTTTCTTAACGACGGTGTTCATATCAGTGCCCCATTGTCTAACATTTGTAAGCATGTCATTAAATCGACTTTTGCGACTAAACCTCAGCAGAAAAAGAATAAATACAATGTGACCACAAAATCAGAGGTCCAAAACATGCTAAGGATTGCTCTCATAGGATTCTAATTTAAATTTTGAAGACAAATTTTTTTTTTTTTGAAAACCTAAACGTATCACATAAAAATTTCATATGAGTGCTTTGCGATGTGACCTATATTTGACGATTGTTGTCTAGTCAAATGGTTTAAGCAATTAACTGCTTTTGATATAGTTCAATGGGTCATGCTAGACAGAATGCATGGACTTTAAATTTTAAAGGCCTGCATTTTCTGTTGTTCATGGTATATATATACATGAAGTTCAGATTTAACATTATTGAAATTTAATTGTTAATTAGAAGAATCGATATATCAGCTTACATTTTTGTGCTCATATTTAATTTGCGTAAAGCAGTGCTTTAATTTAATTTTAATTTTATTTATCTTGTGAGCAAAATAGCTTGTTTGCTGGTCTATTTTTGTTTGTTTTATAAACTTAAGGAAAGAGCCTGAAGTCAAGCCAGCTAGCCTTCGAACTGCATTTGCTATGCAAGTGCAAAGTAGATCAATGCTGCTTCAGTCAATCTCCGGGTTTTGTTTATAAATTGAACAATCGATTTGCAGTCATTTACGGTAATGCTGACTGCTTTAACTTTAATTTTGATTTTGTATTACTGTTGTTTACCGTAATGCTGATATTTATGGCAGTCATTTACGTTATATGGAGTTTATTTAAAATGTCAATTTGACTTACTTCTTTCAGTAAACATTATTTTTACTGGTTAAGTTTTGTTTATGCAATTTATGTAAAAAATAATGTCTAGTGATCCATATAATTTTAATTAATTAGAGAATAGCCACAACATCTTTAATTAAATAAAATTATATATTGGTTAGATCACATAAAGAATTTAGACATTAAATTGTAATTAATTAGACTAAATATAATAAATTTTATCCCACAGGAATTTTTATTATATTTATGTAATTAATTAGGATAAAATTACATAACCTACCCACAGGAGTTATGAATTAATAGTCTTATCATAAAGTTCAAAACAATGAATAATTGAATCTGCTTGAATTAAAAATTTAGCCCACGAGCAATTTTTATGTCATTAGATTCAATTTTGAGCATGATTTACATTGGTAAAACATGAAATTTTATTAAGCCTCAATGTTAACATAAGCATGTGAATTTTAATTTTGATGCAGTAGTACAACCTGCAAATTTCTCTGAAATTCGTTGTGACATTCCTGAACTTAAGGGAGATAACTATAAGGTTTGGAAGGAGAGGATTCTCCTTCATTTGGGGTGGATGGACATAGATTATGCTATTAGGAAAGATGAACCACCGGCACTCACTAATACCAGCACTGCAGCAGACATCACGCTTTATGAACGATGGGAGCAATCCAATCGTCTAAGCATGATGTTCATTAAGGCTAAAATTTCAGCTGGTATTCGTGGTTCCGTTGATCAGCATGAAAAGGTCCGACACTTGTTGAAGGCCATTGACGATCAATTTGTCACTTCAGACAAGGCACTCGCAAGCACCCTAATCATGAAGTTCTCATCCCTAAGGCTCATCAGTGTGAAAGGTGTGCGCGAGTACATCATGCAGATGAGGGACACTGTGGCTCAATTGAAGAAACTCGAGGTTGATATATCGAAGTCCTTCCTAGTGCACTACATCCTAAACACCCTTCCGCACCAATATGGACCTTTCAAAATCTCATACAACACACATAAGGATAAATGGTCAATTAATGAACTCATGACCATGTGTGTTCAAGAGGAAGAGAGACTGCTGATGGAACTGGGAGAGAGTGCAATGCTGACAACGCGGGGAAAGGGCAAATCTCAAGCCAATCGGAAAGGGAAAGGTAAAGTACCTCCCCAAGCCGATATCAAGAAGGATTCCAAGT
>APFE031065624.1:0-48984 GCA_000404065.3 Pinus taeda
GGCTTTAGAATCAGATACATGTTTTGACCCTGAGTCAGAACCTGACAAGGGGAATGGCAAAGGGAAGTAGATCATTGACGCAGAGCCCAACACCACTATTGCCACCAGCAAGATCCAGAAGAATGAGCCCGAAGATCTAGAGGAGGGGGAGTGCCTTTTCCACTTGCAGATGTGGGTGAAGGGTTCACCACTGCAATTCATTATTGACAGTGGGAGCCAAAAGAACCTCATTTCAGCAGAGGTCGTGAAGCAGTTCGGCCTACCGAATACACCACACCCACAGTCGTATAGTATCGGGTGGCTTCACCAAGGATGACATATCCGAGTTCGTCAGCAGTGTCACCTTCGCTACAACATCAAAACCTTCACAGACAAGGTATTGTGTGATGTTGCACCTCTGGATTTCTGTGATGTATTATTAGGCCAACCATACTTGTGTAGGCGACATGTTATGTATAAGTCAAGGCCTCGCGCTATTATTATTTCTTTGGGTAATTCATTATACAGGATACCGAAGGTAGCTCAACCTACCGCCACCTCTTTGATCTCTGCTAAGAAATGCAGTAAGATCATCTCACAAACTAGGAAATTCATTTTCTGTCTGGTTTGCTCCCAAAGTAAGGGGAAGATCATCACCACGTCCATGACCCCCGTGAAGGGTTCCTCCACGCAACATCAGAAAAAGAGGGATATGGTCACAAAAGAACATAGGAACAACTTCTCCTCACCCATAGGGGTACCACACAAGCTTCAGGTGGGCAACAAAATTTGGTTGTATCTACAGAAAGAACGCCTTACAAGAGCCCATTAGAAGCTTGGACCACTCTGACATGGTCCTTACACCTTTACCAAGACTATGAGAAATAATGATTTGAAGCACAAAATTTCCCCATTCCTTCGCTTGCACCGAGTGTTCAATGTGGAACACCCTTGACCATGCTTCCCACCATTACTGGACACATTAGAGATTGCAAAATAGCTCATAAGGGACCAAGTTCAACAGATGGAGGAACTCAATGCAATGGGGACCATTGCTTCCTAAGGGGGGAGGAATGATCTTGGTGGATTTTGGTGGCCACCCACCGATCCCACTTGGACCCCCACAACTGTCTCTTTCAGTTTTTCAATTTCCTTAATTGTAGTACAATTTACTATTTTTAGCAATTTTCAAATCCTGGACTTCTGGAGCCATTTTGAGGCCCTAAACGATGTTTTTTGGGAAAATCGGAAGTAATATTTGTGTTCACCGAATGTTTCTCATCCCAAAGTTATAGTAATCGGATAGATCTTTCTAACGAGCTATTGTGCGCGTCAAACGGAGATCGTATGCCAAAGTTATGATGCTGGGAAGTTGATGTACCAATTTACCCAAATGGGGCCCACAGTTCATCTCTTAGGGTTAGGTTTTTGGATGTTTAGGGTTTTCCATTATTTCTCAACATTAAATAGGCCTTTGAGCCTCATTGTAACACAGTTCAGAGGCATGTAACTGCCACATCTCTTCTCAGAGATAAGCTACCATCCCCCTAGCTGGTTTATTTCCATTTGTGTTTGTAAGCATATTTCAGTATTTTATAGTAATGAAATGAAGTATTATTTCCACTGCATCTCTATATTTGTGGTTGATCTGTAATTTTTTTCATTCCTATTTAAATCTGGATCAATGGTATAAGAGCGGTCTGTTTTTTCATTGTTTTTCTTTGCATGTCCCCAACGATATTGGGATATAAGGAGGTAGGGCTTGAACAGGTCGAACCTTTGCAAGACTAGATTCTCAAATCTCGATGGCCTCCCATGGAAAATGAAAAGAAAAATGAGGGGGCAGGAGATCCTATCAAAATCTTGCTCGAAGAAGCCCTCAAGCGACAAATGAACATGATTATGGACAACTTTTCCCAGATCCTTCAACGGCTACCTAGAGGCGATGCATCGACTTCTAGCAGCTACTCTGGGAACGCCACATCGTTTAAGGTACAAGTTAATTTTTAAATATCCATATTCGAGGGTTAAATAGACGTATATGTTGTAGATAAATGGTTAAATATTCTAGAAGGGTATTTTTCTGTTCATGATTTTTCGAGTCAGGAAAAGATTATTTTTGCTCTTCTCAAAGAAGTGCCCCATGTCAAGGACTGGTGGGAAACCTACTGCGAGCAGAAGGATTAAAGTATGGGCTCACTATTTTCAGCCGCACCTAGTTGGAATTCATTCTGGGATGCCATCAAGGAGTAGTACTACCCTGTCAAAAGCTACGAGGACAAATACATAAAGTGGACCACATTGCGACAGGGAAGGGACCAAGATGTGCCAGAGTTCACAAACATTTTTCATACCCTTCGCACACAGTTGGGTATCAAGGATTCTGAGCTGCATTTGGTACTGAAATATCGTGGCTGCTTTCATAGATACATTCAGGATGAGATGGAGTTCTTGAAAATCGAGAAGAAGTTTAAACAAAATAAGTGAGACTTTGGATCTTTGAATTCGAAGACCAAAGGACAAAGCCAAGGCGAGGTGACCTAAGACAATACATCGAAGTCGCAGGAAAAGAACAACACCACGAAGTCAAAGAAGGACACAGGAATGTGGTGTGAGTTCCATAAGAGCCCCACTCACAACACAAGTGAGTGTCGGACCAAGTAGTTGTTGATGGCTGAGCTAAAGGCTTCAGAATCAGATGCATGTTCCAACCCTAACTTAGAACCCGACAAGGAGAATGGCAAAGGGAAGCAGATCATTGACGCGTAGCCCGACACCACTATTGCCACCGCCAAGATCCAGAAGAATGAGCTTGAGGATGCAGAAGAGTGGGAGCGCCTTTTCTACTCACATATGTGGGTGAAGGGTTCACCGCCGCAATTCATTATTGATAGTGGGAGCTAGAAGAACCTCATTTCAGCAAAGTTCGTGAAGCAGTTGGGCCTACCGACTACACCACACCTGCAGCCGTATAGTATCGGGTGGCTTCACCAAGGATGACATCTTCGAGTTCACTAGCAGTGCCGCCTTCCCTACAACATCAAACCCTTCATAGAGGAGGTATTGTGTGATGTTGCACCTCTAGATGTTTGTGATATATTATTAGGCTAGCCATACTTGTGGAGGCGACATGTTGTGTATGAGTCAAGGCCTCGCACTATTATTATTTATTAGGGTAATTCATTATACAGGATACTGGAGGTAGCCCCACCTATTGCCACCTCTTTGATCTCTGCTAAGAAATGCAGTAAGATCATCTCATAGACTAGGAAATTCATTTTTTGTCTAGTTCACTCCCAAAGCAAGGGGAACCTCGTCACCACATCCATGACCCCCATGAAGCGTTCCTCCATGCAAAAACAGCAGCAAAGGGATACGGTCATGAAAGAACACAGGAACAACTTCTCCTCACCCACAGGGGTACCACACAAGCTTTAGGTGGGCAACAAAGTCTAGTTGCATATGCATAAAAAATGCCTGACAAGAGCCCATCAGAAGCTCGAACTACTCTGACATGGTCCTTACACCATTACCAAGGCTGTGGGAAATAATGCTTTGGAACACAAAATTCCCCATTCATTCACCTGCACCAAGTGTTCAATTTGGAATGCCCTCGAGCATGCTTCCTGCCATTACTGGGCACATCAGAGATTGCAGAACAACTCATGAGGGACCAAGTTCAACAGATGGAGGAACTCAACGCAATCGGGACCATTTCTTCCTAAGGGGGGAGGAATGATCCAGGTGGATGTTGGTGGAAACCCACCTATTCCACTTGGACCCCCACAATTGTCTCTTTCAATTTTTTAGTTTCCTTAATTGTAGCATAATTTACTATTTTTAACAGTTTTTTGGGTCATGGACTTTTGGAGCCGTTTTGAGGCCCTAAATGATGTTTTTGGGGAAAACCAAAAGCAACATAGGTCCACGATCAATGTTTCTCTTCCCAAAGTTATAGTCCCCAGATAGATCTTTCTAACGAGCTACTGTGCGTGTCAAACATAGATCGTATGCCAAAGTTATGACCTCGGGAAGTTGATATACCAATTTACCCAAACGGGGCCCACAGTTCATCTCACAAGGTTAGGTTTCTGGATGTTTAGGGTTTTCCATTGTTTCTCAATAATAAATAGGCCTTTGGGCTTCATTGTAACACATTTTAGAGGCATGTAGCTGCCACATCTCTTCTCAGAGATAAGCTACCATCGCCCTAGCTGGTTTATTTCCATTTTTGTTTGTAAGCATATTTCAGTATTTTACAGTAATGAAATGAAGTATTATTTCCACTGCATCTCTTTATTTGTGGTTATCTCTATAATTTGTTGAATTCCTATTTAAATCTAGATCAGTAATACAAGGATTCACCTCCTTCCCAGGAAGTCCAAAATCCACCACAACATGAAATCTACATCCAATGTCTAGCGCTATAATCCCGCACCACTTGTCATCTCAATGAACAATTACTGACTTATTGTTCCAGGGTGCACTCCTAATGTGCATCTTATTCCATCTATAAATGATAATGACCAAAATAAATATATCCCCGACCTTCCATTCTCTACTACACAGTCCCTCGGGATATTTGGTCACCCCCTTTCATGTAGCCACTCACCTTCCAAGTTCCGCTAGCACCACCATCCCAGGTAGTCCATCCCTTAGAAAGGCTTCCTTGCATCGGAAGGAACAAAAACCAAGGCATATCCATACCTCAAAACCATCATACTGGTCATAGCATGCTCATGGAAATCAATGGACACTATTGGGTACCAGTGTCCCACAATGGCCCTGCTCTTGAAGTGCTTTACCAACATACTGATGCATTTGCAATTGCTTTCATTGTTGCTGCTAATTTTGCAATTGGTTTCAACCACCTCACTGGGTGTTTCCATGCTTTCTTATGCCAAGCACATATTTTCCATTAGATTCAAAATAAATTGAATAAATTCACATCATACCTCATTGGTAGCTTGTCAATAAGGTACACTTGCAATTCTGTTCACTTCCTGTCACAATAATTCAAAATAATATCTTGACCAAATCATCATGTACATAAGCTTAGCTCAAAACACAACCTTCATAGATTAAAATCATAAATTAGATGTAACTGTCATAAAATAGAATCATAGATCACATGTAATTATCATAGACAAGAATCATAAATCACATTTATAATAAAATTGAAATAAAATATTGATACTTATCCTTTAATCAATCCTTACTTCCACCTTTGTCCTTATTTCATACACACTTTGGATCGATTGCCACACCCGAAAAACACCCAGTACCTTCTCCTCAACCATGTGCACATGCACATAGTGTGCATCCCACACATACAACCACACACGTCATACAACACCATGCAATACATGCACCTACACTTGACATACAAATCATACACTTACACCTAGTGTACAGCACAACACATACATACACCTACATCTGGTGTACACCACCACACAATACATGAACCTACAGAGAGTACAACATAACGAATACACATATCACGATACCATGACTACACAATCCACATACATAGCACCACATGACTACAACACAACATGTAAAACATGCAGACAATACCACATGTACACCAGTTTCATATGTACAACACGTACACAACACCACCTATACAAAACACCACCTGCACAACATGTGCAAAAAATCACATGTACACGACACCACCTACACAACGTGTACACAATGCCACATGTACATCATACCACCTATACAATGTGTACACAACACTAGATGTACAAAACACCACATGCACATATACACGACACCACATGTACACAACATCATATGCACAACATGAACACAACACCACCTGTATGCAATGCCATATGTACAATAGGTACACGACACCACTTCTACAATCATGCACACACCATATGCACATGGCCCCACAAGTACAACATGCACACAACACCATAGGTACATAGCACTGCATATACAACATGTACATAGCACCATATGTGCACAACACTACATATCTAACATGTGCATAGAACCATCTATACCCAACACTGCATATGCAACATTTGCACAACATTATCTGTACCACCATGTACATAACATTGCATAAACAATATGTGCACACTCTATATATGCACAACATTGCATGCGCATAACATCACATATGCAACATGTACAACATATACAACATATGTACAACAATAATACCACACATCCAAAACCATGCTATCTTTACCAAGCAACCTTGCTTCCAGTGTCTTAACCATGTTTTTCCCAACATGTCGCAGACCACATTGATTTCATTTCACTAATGTATCCCTTGGCCTAGCTTGTCCACAACATAAACATACTATAATAACATAATATCAATTCATATCCACATGATACTAAGCTCATAGATTTGTTCCCACTTGATTCCTCATAAGGCAGGAACCTCTTCATGCCATTCACCTACATAAGAAATAATTCTTCCACAAGAATGATCCTTGATGACCTTGTCATATAGTGACATAGATACATGGATACATACATATATATACATAAAAATTAGAATAAAACAATCATGTCCTCAATTCAACAATTAAATCTCTACACGGAAAAGCCATTGCAACCAAGGTTCATCATTTTGAAAAGGCACGCTTGCAGGTTTCGAAGTTGAAGTCAGATCTAGCATTTCTTAAAAGATGCAGAGACTCCTCCATCATCCTGGTCTTCGCCCAGATTAATCATCGCCTTCACACTCTCGAGAATCATCAGGTTTTCCTTAAGGCTAGTTTAGCTTTACTAAGAGCTGAAATCAGTAGGGTCAGAAGATCCCTGAATCTGATCTCTCGTTATCTTTTGGGTTTGCATCTGGATCTTGCGAACTTAATATTTTGTCCCTTTGACTTTTAATTTAATAATATTATAACTAACTAGTTATGAAATTAACTTATTTTTATGCCCCTGGTCCATCTAACTGTCCCCTAGTCATATTTAGCCATTAGTCAATATAGTCGTTTCTTGGTCAAGGATTATAGCCGTTGGAGGTTTTGCTTGGACTATTTAACATGCAATGCTGGATCTGATTCTTCAACTTGTCCTAAAGATGAACCACACTGGTTGGTTTGAAATGCATCGACAAATGAAATATCATGTGATTTACACCGAAAAATCTCTCATAAATTTGACATGGATCATAGAAGCCTCAATTCAACAATCATGTCTTGTCAGTCAACGGCAAACATACACATATATATACATATAAACATTAGCCTTAAACAACCATGATCCATGATGACATTTTCAGACATGACACATATACATATATACATGTAGATATATAAACATTAGCATGATCATGATCATAACATAATCACCAAATAGCATAAGGTCAAGGTTAAGAGAACTCCCTTGAACTCCCTTGTCTATGAACACCATGCAAAACATTAAGAACAATTGTTCCCAACCTAGCCAAGGCGTCTGACACCTCATATGTATTTACTTTACCTTTCCTGATTACTTTTCTCATGGCTGTCCTGCCATCGTCTATTTACATCAATCGACCCAACCATTCCAACTGGTTGTCATGCTATTGCCTTCAACTTCCTTTATACATGCACAAGCTTCATATGAGTCTTACATTTCCTACTATATTTCATTCAACTCTCTCTTATTTCCACTAAATTTCCTCTTTCCCAACCACTTCTGAAGACTCAAAACTTAAAAGGCAAGCACAAGAAACAAACAAGGAGAAAACCATGAAAACCAATAACAACACTACTCTGCAAACAAGGTGGTATGGCCATACACTAGACATAAACAAAGCTAAAAATCAAGTGAAAACAAATCACAAAGAATCGAAATCACAAGACTTTCGACAAACACCTGACTCAACCCCCATGGTTCCCAGTGTTTCCTTCATGCAATTATATAGACTCATACTCATATCATGCAATAAACCAAACATTCAACAAACTATAAACATACCATGTTAGATAAATCAACTAGACAACATAATAGACACCAAACACGCAAACACCAAATAGACGACCTAATCAAACATTCAAGCACAAAATAGACAACAAAAGAAAGCTCATACCATAATGTATCTTAGGGGAGGCTATCTTGTCTGTAGAATCAATATAGATTATCACGATATAACTTCAAAACATATCAACTCAACCATAAATAAGGCCATGATATCCATAACAGTAACTATCTAACATGTTCACATCATAAAATAATAAACAATTTTCATTCATACATAATGAGCACATCTGCATAGTCAGTCTAGATTAGTATGATATATATCACAACATATTAACTCATACCTGAATTTCATAACCCTAACCATTTGCATAGACCAATCAATATTTGTATGATACATATAACATCAATATCTTAATGTAATAACCATAATCATCAAGTTACTAGCATATAACAACAATGGTTATATATCATGCTCATCAGCAACATATAACCTAATCATCAATCCAACTATCATATAGAAACAACAAATTAACATATAACATACTCATTAACAACATATAACATAATCATTGAGTTAACTAACGTAAAACAACAACAATAATGCATATAACAAGAAGTTATTATCATTCATGACTATATGACTACACTTATTCACTAGCATTTACCATACATGTAACCACAACATTAATATAATGAAAGGCCTTTATTTTCTTCATTTTCCATTATTTTCCTTCAATTTCCCCCTCACATGAAACCTGTGACCTTCTCTCCTAATTTCCATTATTTTCATAAATAAATGTATGAAGAATACCATTTTGCCTTTCCAAAGCCTTAGTCATTGCCTTTGCCAATTTCCTTAGCCATAATAAACCAAATGAACACCAACTAGGATGTTGTCCCCACCATTCATCTTGGAATACGTGTCCCATGATTGTTGTCTTATATATTTTTACATGGATTTTTAACCAAGGATGTTACAAAAACATATGAAAGGTGGTGCTTATAAAAACCTTACGCTATGTGATAGAAATCAAAGAGGACTACTAACGACCCTTTACACTGTCAAGTTCACATGTTATATAAAGTCATAGCCCATCCATAAGTCATTTGTAATAACTCAAAGAAACATGATCATGGTGTTTCCATTAAATGAAAGCGTGATTAATAAAATCAAGTGGCCACTAAAAGAAAATCCTTCAAATACCTTGAATTCCATAATACCACCAATAAAACTTGTCCAATAAGCTCATTTCAATCAAATCAAAACAATTGGAAGGAATAGTAAAAATTTCTAGGAGGGGGCCTTTATTTTTTATAAAAATGAATGGAGTAGGTTGGCATGGCAACATTGGTGACTGACTAAGTGAACTAGTTATCTTTGGTTTAATAAATCGAAACCTATAGAAATCAATGAATCATGATAAGATGTAATGTTATGCTAGCACTAAAACAACCCACAAAGTTTCATCTCTGATTTGTATGAACATCAATCAGAAATTTGAAACATGCCAAAATCATTTCGAGCATAATTAAAAAACGAGATAAAATATAAACTAATAAGTAAACTTTATTGATAATGAGTTCATAGAAAGGAAAATACAATCAAGTAAATCATAGTGTAAGATTAACTTTAATAACACATGGATGGTCGTTGCTATTAGCACACGTCTATAGCCTAAGCAGGGATGCCTTTTAACCCAATGAATTTCCTGTATCTCATCCATTAGATATAGAATCAGAGTTTTGGTTATCATGTTTGATAAAACACAACTGAAGATCATTGTTCTGTCTTGATAACCAGATACTGATAGCACCATTCGCAAGAATTAAAAAAAGACGAGCAAGTTGTCTTGTGAAGAGACCCCTAGTATTCTAGTGTTGCAACTGAAAGCCATTACCCTAGCTTGTTGACCAAATAATGGTAATTTTTCTTTCATTAACACCCATGATCATGGTAGGTAAACTCACAATGAGACCCTTTATCCTTCAATTAATCCTTTTATCTTAAAATACACCTTGATTAATTTTAACCCTTCATGTATTAGTTAATATATGGGGACGAAAATTTTCTCCTTAAGAGCAAGGGATGGTGTGAAAAGTTTCGTAGTAACTAATCTTTATAGGTCAGCCTTGTTACTCTAAAGACTCATTTTTAAGCAAACAATCATTCCACGACTTTTAAACAATGGTGGAAAGATTAAGAAAATTATCAAGAAAGGTCAAATAATAAGTTTACAAGATCATAAAATTAACTTATCATGAGGGTTGAGCATCAACACAAGGAAAACATCTTTGTAGAAAATATGTCCTTAAATATAAAGTTTCATTTATGTATATATCATAGGATAAAATGATTTCCTTATGACCATGTCAAGAAGAATTGAAAAATGTCAAAATCTACCCCCCATCAAACCAAGGAGAGAAGTGACTATGGAAACATTCAAACGCAAAGGAAAAGAAAATCAAAATCATAAAAAAATATGCAAAGAATAAATAGTAATCCACCAATGTACTATTCAAATTGCACATCATACACATGATCATTATTCGACTTTATATTTTTTATATGACTTTGCTTTGGTGAAATATCCTATATATAGCCAACATCAAAAAGAGTTTTAGGAATAACTTCCTTTTCAAATTTACAATCTAAATCAATTCCATATTGTTTAAAAACTGGAAGGTTAATTCCTGTTACAAGTGATTGTGAAGGGGTTTGGGATTCACTAATTGGCACTAAAGAGTCCAAAACAAGAGTTAATAGTATTAACCATCGGCTCATAATCTAAGTTCTTTTCATTATTTTGTTTCTTACTAGAAAGAACAAGATTAAGAAACCACAAAGTTAGCTCATGCCTAGAGGGTAAATCTTCTAAATGAAACCCCCAACAAAGTACAAGAAATCTAGAAGGAAATTCATGCAATAATTCATTTTCATGCATAGTCAAACTATTAATTCATGAACATAATGAATTATATTCATAAATTTTATGAGAATTAAAAAACATTTCAACAAATTGAATCCATGAATGAATAGACTGAGATGGAAATGCTTTGAACCAATTTTTTATTCTCCCATGGAAAGTAAGAGTAAACAACTTGCACAACTCATCATCAATAAAATCTTCAAAGGATTTACATTTAAACTGAAAATGACAAATATGTACAAGAGCATAAATATAATCATCCTCATTGTCGAATCTTATCTTTGACAAGTGGTTAATTGTCCTTATGGAAATGCTCCGATTAGGTCATCATGAACTAAAAGCATGTTCCAAAACAGAAGTTTGAAAAGAAGCCATGAGTAATTAAAAAAATTCAAAAACTATGATTGTGTGAGGACACTTATCAATCGATATTTTTTATAATGACACTAAAAGAAAGAAAAGTAAATATGGAATAATAGAGGCTAAGGGTTGAATGATATATTCAATTAAATTTTCCTTAGCCCCTCCTTCTAGCGCCATTTTGTTGACGTTGGTTTTATGCACCTTAGTCAACAAGGAGGAAGTGACTTGGATCGTGGCTCTTCACACAACCCAAATTGTTTGGTGTAGTCACTCCTGACGGGTTTAGAGGCTTTGTTAGCCTTTTTCTTCTTCCTCTCGTGAAAAGGAAAAGACAAGATAATCCTACAATTATCCTAAAACTATCCTATATGAATGCAATATATATAAACAATTCTAAGTAAACACTACATAAAACTACTACCTATGTATATGTACATTATATACAAAAAATAAAAATGTCACAAACTAATGTAATTGGAAAGTTTTATGAATGCATATTCTATTTTATATGAAGAATTAAGAATAATAAGTATTCTAACTAGAAATGAAATAATTAATTTAAAATGATAACAATTCCCAATGTTAAAGTGATGATTAAAAAACCACAACAATGCAAGCCTTCAGCTTCTACAAATGAAATTAGATCAAACTAGATTTGTTTATATATTGATACATTAAGAAATGCCATCATATGCAACTACTATTAGTTTTAGCTTAAACTAAGGACAACTAAAATAAGCTCTGAAGTTTGAAAGATATTTCATTGGTTTTTTCATGAATCAAATCAATGAATAAACCATGAAATTAGATAACACATTAGAAATAATTACAGATTAATTATCAATTCAATTTAAAGAAAAATGGAATTCTTTACAATGAAATCAAGGAATAAAATCACAAATACTTTAATTGAAGTAATACCCAAAAATCAGTATTTTTCTTAGGATATGAAAAATTAAAATTGAATTAACAATATCCAAAGGAAATGTGAAATTTCCTACTATCTACCCATGGAATCAAATCACCGAACAAATGTAAGTAGTCTTCCAAAAAATTTTGGAGATAAAAGTGCAAAAATCCTAAAGAAAGCAATATTAAAACAACCACACAAAAAAAATTATAAGCTTATATTAATCAAACAAAATCAGAATAACACTTGCTTACAAATAGTCTCCGTAGTCATTACATATGCAACATTCCCTTTCTCCTTACTAGTGTGCCTCCTACACTAAAGACCGGTCTTCCTTCCTATCCTAACAATTACATTTTTTTCCCTATACGACCACCACTACAACCCCCCTGAGTTTATTTCTTTTATAAGCTTGGAAGAGTTTGTCTTCATTATTTGGATTTAATCAACTTCCATATCTTTAGGATCTCAAAGATTTCATTTTTACAATCATCCAAACCACAAGACATTTTTAAACTAAAAATCATTTGGGAAATCTCTTAAAACTAAATATCAAACCAAAACCAAATCTTAAAACTAATATAAATCTAACCTAAAACTTAAAATAAAATAATAGATTACATAATTAAAACCAAAACAACTATTCTAAAATTAAATAAAATAATAGATTACATAATTAAAACCAAAAGAACTATTCTAAAATTAAATAGAAACTAAATAATAAAAATGATATATATAAGCAAATTTTAAACTTGGCCAAATAGTAAAAACTATATTTAAATAAAATAAATTTAAAACAAATAAAATGATTTTTTGTAATAGAATCTAAAATAGGGTTTTGCAAGTCAAAAATGGCTCCAGAAGAAGTAAGAGGATCTCCAAAACGGTTCATTGGATCACGAAATTTTATGCATGTGAGCTATTTGGACTAGTTTTGAGAAAAACGCATTTTTAAGATTCTCCAGATTCATCCTGGTATGGTTAGAAATTAAGCCGGAAATTTATGTTTCGTTTCAAATTTTGCCTAATTTGTTTTTCTGCTACATGCTGTCAAATCTTGTCAAAGATCATATCCTGCAACACCAAGGCACAAAATTAACTATTAAAAAATAATAGGATCCATTATGCAACATTCAATACAAAAATAACATTAATACCCTGTTTTGGTATTCAGAGATCGCATGGTAGTTTTCGAGAAATTTGTGATCAATCAGCCAAATTAAGGAAACCCAAGCGCTCTGGGCATCTAAATTCGATCCTCACAAAAAATACATGTCATATTCAACCCATAAATGACTGCAAATATCGATAAAATCTCGATGAAAATGTGTTTCTTCCTCCTAGATGTTAGAGCCTAGATTTACCTCAGGCTAAAAAGGTAGGATCCAGGGCCAACATCAAACCATGCTCAGCCTGGTAGATAGCCCTACCAAGTCAGGAGAAGGCTCTCTCCGGGTCAATCTCAGCGAATTATGATCAGTAAGTGCTTGAGATGACTAATATAGCTACTGATATTAGGCTAGGTATAGGTTCAAAGAGTTTGATTGAGCAAAATGATATTTTTGTGGGCTTTAGGGGAAAGGCAGATCTTGGGTGCTGGGAATGAGGCTCAGTCTTGCAGGGATCTCAATGGGGCAAGGTAGGAAACTATATTTGGCACTCTAAATAAAGTGAGATGGATGGATTAGATAGAGGAGGAGTTGAAGAGGGCAAGAGAAGCCATGGATCCTCTCCAAATAGTTGAAAACATCAAGAAACTAAAGCGAACCTCAAGTAGAGCACTACAATTTCAATGTATTCTACTTACACTCTTGTTTGATTTAGCTAAGAAGAAGTAAGAGAGAAAATGGCATACATAACACATGAATAAATTCACAAATACATAAGAAAGCACTGTACCAAAACAAATGCCACAGGGATCCCAAAGAGTACTACAAACCTTGGTCTCAATTACTTAGCCAAAATACTGATATGAGTGTACAATGAAGCTCCTTACTTTCTCAAGAGTCCAACCATGCTAATGACTGAGAAAACACATAATATAGACAAAGCATAGCTCATCCTAGCCTCTAGGGGTTGAGCTCACATGTTTAGGATCTGATCCAACTAATTTTAAAGTAAGAACTAGAAATCAGGCAGTGGAACAACATGCCTCTAGAAACAAGGGAACTGATTCATTCAATTTCAAACAACTTTTTAACAGATGAATCTACCTTACTAAGTGAAAGTTTGACATATTTACATCATGATCCATCAATTTACATGAAATTACTTCACAAACTTGACATTAAGCAAGTGAAAAAGTCAAACTGGCCAAAGCTGGGCAAAAAACAGAGCAATACTTGGTCAAACTGGCAATTTTTCCCCTATGCGCCACGCCTGATTCTCTATGCATAGTGCCTGTTTGGGCCAACTTTTGGAGGCCTTTCCGATGTCAAAATTCACTCCACGTGTGCTTTTTGGAAAGGTATACCTGTCTACTTTCCAACCCAAGTGGAATTTTTCAATTGGGTCTCCATTTACCCCTTCAAAATTCAGTTCTCCCAAGGCTGCTTCCTGTGTGTCAAAATAGGGGTAGTAAGGTGATTTTTTGAGTGTTTTTGACCTTTTTGAGGGCTCAAAACCTGTCCAAATTTCTTGGCCATTGGTAGTCAAGCATAATTTTTCATTCCAAATCCAAAAATGCTGAGTTTTTGTGCTTTTGAGGCTCCTAGCAAAAGCGAGCACCACGTGGCGCGGTGCATAGGGTAGAAAATCCTGTTTTTGTGCCAAAAATTTTCAAAAATGCAAAAAGTGCTCCAAATTTTTTGAAATTTGGGCTGAGTCTTCTCTATCAAGAGCTATGTTGGGCCAAGGAAGCCTCAGCCAATATCTGAAGTCGATCATGCTCCCTTAAGCTCCTGATTCTCGCATTACAAACTTTGTTCCTCGCCATGTAATGATATGCCATGTGTCTCAACAAGTTTTTCTCCTTGTTGGCCTTCTCCAACAATCTCTCTAAGTGGATGTTGGCTCTTTCAATCAAAGACTCCCGATCACCATTGATCTCTTTCTCAAGTGAAGAGAACTCCACCCTCCTCCTTTGGGCAGCTTGGCGATTCTCCCGAATGTTTTCCAACTCCATAATTACCTGTTGATCTTCAAGTTGCTTATTCCTTTTCTCCAAATATTTTATGATCCACTCAGCCCTCTCCAAATTGAGGGACAAGGATTTGATGTCTGCCTGTTGCTCTTGGATGATTTCTTTGAGATTTTCACTTTGCAGGCCCACATCTGTATCATCTCCTAAAGGCCCCTCATCCTGCAATGGCCTCTTGTATTTGTCCTAAACCTATGGTGCTGATGATGGAAGCGAGACCCCTTCCACGCCAGATGGAGATAATACTCTCTTTGCTGTTGCAAACAGCTGTCTAGTGCCCTTCTAATAAGTGATAAACACTAGCATACTAGCAACCTGTGTCTCATGACCCTCATGCTGATAAGAAGGTCCACCTGTCTCATCCAAAATCTCTGTAGGTCCCTGAGGAGCTTTGAAAAACTTACGAGAAATGAAATACTCCCAAGTGATGCCCTGTAAGCCAAGCTGATGAATGACCACAATTGTAATAAGAGAGAAATGGTAAATACTGTTGAATTGTTGCTGAGGGGTCTTGTGGTACACTAGAGTGGTCATTTTCTCGATATTTCGGCACATGAAGTAAGGGATGTTTATCATCCTCACCCTGGTAAAATGCATCAGCAGCCTAATATGATAAGCATATAAACGGGAGAAGCGGCCCTCACAACTGAAATACTTCATGATCAGTTTCATTAAAGGAGAATATGCATCTTTGAGGTACTGAAAAGGAAAAACTCTTCTGAGTTGTCTCAAATAACCGGACTTGATGTATGGTTCATAATGCTGCTGGTCAATTTGCTGCCTCTTGTTCCATTGCTCTCTAATGTTAGGAATACCGGTTGCTAGTGAAATAGATTCTGGTATTAATGTGAAAGTGACACCAGCTAGAGTGGCTTGACCATCACGTGAATGTAGCACAAACAAACGAGCCAACTCATGGTGGAACTGAATGCTAGCAACCTTCTCACAAAATTCATAGCAGGACTGGTTGTTGGAAACAAGAGATGGCAAGAGGGCATGCCTGTAACTCAGAAAGAGTGGTTGGTTCTTCTCGAATATGTTTGCCTCCTCTATGAGGCCTCCTGGGTGCATATACTTTTGTAGGTGAATCACTGTCTGTCTCTTCTTCATAATCATATGAGGGATCTGATGCCATCTCTACTAGTGATTGAATTGTCTTGATGAGAAGTAGGTGATGATGTGTTGAACTGTCTTGAACTATCTTGATGATGTGTTTTGACTTTTGCTACCAAGGGAAGAGTGATATAAGGGACCGTAGAGGGAGGGAAAAATGAAGGATTTTAGGGATTGTTGGGATAGGGTTTAGTTAGGGAAATAGGGAATTGGGGTATGATTTAGGAGTTTTTGGTATGGGATTTAGGGTTTGGGAATTTGTGTTTGGGATTTTGGGAAATGGGAATTAGGGTAGGAATAGATGATGTTTTAGGAATGTGTTAATTTAGGGAACAGGTAAATCAAGGGAAAAATGGAGTAAGGGAGTGGTGAGGTGAGGGAATAACTTGGCAGCCAAATAATTGATACAAACCCTAGCATTGTTTTCTTTGGAGAGAGAGGTAGGGTTTGATTTTCTTATCCAACCATCATAAGACAACCACCATAAAACAACCACCAAAATTAGATGAAGAACAATGATAGAGGCTCAACCTACTTGCACAAAGGATGATCCATGCATTTTGGGTGATTTGGAGTAGGTTGTTGAAGTTTTTGGGCTTGCTGGTTGTATGCGCCTCGCATCAAACCCAACGCGTCGCGCCAGTTATGTGCATCGCACCCATGTAATTTAGCACTGAAAATCACGGCCCAATGCGTCGTGCCTGCTATGTGTGCCGCGCCACCTACCCAGTGCGTCGCGCCTCTGTTTTGGAGCAATTTTCACCAATTTCTCTTGCTTTCTCGCCAACATGATTTTCCCTTGCTTCCACTTTGTCTTGGAGTGCAAATGAACTTTTCAAATTGAAGGAATGACTTATAAACAAGGAGCTTTTAAATTTTTGGTTGGCAAAACCCACTTTTACAATGTTTTGAAAATGACTTTATTTTGAACTCTGTTTTGAACTTTTTTCACCTTATTAGAGCTTGTGATGAACTGAATGACCTGTACTTTGTTTGTTTTGCTGGGGGTTGGAGTTACTGGGCTAGGGAAAGTGACCAGGGTTACAGATGAAATGATTTACATATGGAAGAAATAAAATTACATAAATTTGTACAATAAAAGCAAAAATACTATGTTTTTGCTCAAAACAGAGTTTTGAGGAAGAACACATCTTTGAACACTTGATTATAAAATTTATTGATGCTGGAACCTCCTCATGTCACTGCTAGCTATTATTAGACATTCTGAAACCCTTTTTGATGAAACCCTAATGAAACCCTAGACTAATGACAATGAAACCCTAAAGAAAAACCCTTGCAATATTTAATACAGAAAGATGACTGTATATGCTTTTGATGAACAAACATGAGCCAACAGGTAAATGACATGAAGGAAACTATAGGAAAAGCCACTACCGTCAGATGATCCATGCACCTAATGGAATGCAGCTGACTGAGCGGGACACCTAATATGCGATGCAACAATAGGATTTGATCTCTGACAGAGCGATGAATATACCGACACTAACACTAGAAATCATTACAAAATTACCTCCGGAAGAACCATGATTATCTCCCAAATCATGCATCAATCAGCAAAAATATCGTATGTGAAATCAAATGGGGTCGCTTTGAAGAAAAATTGTGTCTCAAATTTCTTAGAGTTTCCCTCATTCGTTTGAAATATGTGCCTGAAAAATGCATCATTTTTAAATTCATTTATGTTTATTTGTTTTTTAACTTACAATTTGAGATAATAGTAGTGTTTTAAAAACCAGCTGGTCTGAACCGGTAACTAGTCAAACCAGCTGGTTAGCTAGCCCACTGGGTCAAATCAATAGAAAAACTTCGTTTGACCCTTCATTTCACCCCAAAAAAGGGAAAACCAGACCCCAAACCGACCGGTTCTGTCCTAAACCAGTGGGTTAGCTGCCAAGGCCATGGAGGACCAACACAACATGGTTTTCCAAGTTTGTAGGTGTTTTGGAGAGAAAATAAGGGTTCTTTCCCTCCAAAAGCACCCTCTCCAAGCCTTTAAAAGGAGATCAACCCCCTCATTTTCCTCACACATCTCATTTGGAGTTTTTGTGAGTTTGATTGGGAGCTTGGAGAGTGTTGAATTTTTATTGGAGTAGTTGAACAACAGAGAGTTTGAGCTAAGTAGTAGTCATCATGCCTCCAAAAGCCAAGGATATTTCATGGGCTCATTGTGATATGAATGATGGAAAAATGATATGCAAATATTGCCAAAAATCTATTGGAGGGGGTATTAATAGGTTCAAGCAACACTTGGCTGGGATAGCGGGCCATGTAAATCCATGTGAAGCACCAAATGGCTCAATAGGGCATATTAGGGCATAATACCTTCAGAGGTTTGAGACTCAAGTCACTGAACCAATAGAGAAGTTTGTAACTCAAGCAGTTGCAAACTTTGGGACTCGAGACTCAACCAACTAAGTTTGATCATGATGACTCATGAGAATTTTCAAGTGATAACGTTGATAACTATTATCATATATGTATACTTGTATTAGGCCAGTAGCCCCATAGTTTGTACGCTTTGTTTTTGCACTCTAGAGGTCATTTAGAGCCTCATTGCTAATGTATTTTGTCGATGATATGTATTTAATTATTTAATATATTTTTTTTTACAATTGGTTTGTTTAGACCTGACCAATTCTGATTCGATTGGTTCCTGTTCAAAACTCGGTTCATTAGGTGGACCAGTGTAATCATTGATTCCAGTTTTTAAAACATCAGATAATAATACCATATTGATCAATAAAAACCATTTATGGTGTTTTTATGTTCCAAAGGTTTCAATCCTATTTGATGCGTAATACATGGTTACATCTCCAAAACCATTTATGTAGTTTTATGTTCCAAAGGTTTCAATCCCATTTGATGCGTAATGCATAGTTATTCCTCCCTTATGGCTCAACACTTGATGTGTTGGGTATTATGTTTGCTATGATGGTTCAATGTTAGGGTGGTATGCCTTGACATTGGGTTAGACTTTGGGATTTGAAAACAAACAAAAATTATTATATATAAACTATAAAAACACATGAACTATATTATATACAAATAAACTATAAAATAAAAGAACTATATAAAGTACATTATGTATAAATAATTCTATTATATATAAATAACTATATATTAATTATATTATATTTATTGTACCAAAAAAAATTAAAAGAAAAAGTTTTAAAATTAATAATTTCTTTTCTTTCCTTTCTTTCTAATATATATATATATAACCAATATAATTTAGTAAGCTTATTTACAATCTTTTCAAAAAGGAAAATCACTAAGACAAGCCGAGACCCATTAAATCGAAGAAAAAAATGGTCAAGAAAGCATCCAAAAGCGGTGAAACTTGGAGTATCAAAGATTCATCCATTCAGAAAAAACATCAAATCAAAATTTAGAAGGCACTCAAAGCAAAACATTCAAGGAACAACTTCTACTAATCAAAGGATAATAGAAAGATGTGATCAGAACTTGGAAGGGACAATGTGTGACAATGAGGATGAGGGAAGAACCATCAACCACATTAGGGCTATAATTTGATCAAAAAATATGAATGACAGTGTTTATAAAGACCTTATGGTATGCGATAGGCATCAAAGAGGACTACTGTAGAATCAAAGATTCAGTAATGACCCTTTAAACTTTCAATTTCACATGTTGTATAGAGTCATAGCCCATCCATAAGTTATCTGTGATAACTCAAAGAGACATGATCGTGATGTTTCCATTAGATGAAAGTGTGATCAGTAAAATAAAGTAGGCACTAAAAAAACTCTCTTAGATATCTTGAAGTCCATAATCCCACCAATAAAACTTGTCCAATAAGTTCATTTTAATCAAGTCAAAACAATTGGAAGGAATAGTAAAAATTTCTAGGAGGGGCCCTTTATTTATTTTTTAAATGAAGGGAGAAGGTTTGCATGCCAACAAACCTACAATAGATTTGGCGATGTTGTCTACTCGAAGAAAATATGAAGTATTATCCTCATCTTCTTCCATCTTCAAACTTTGGAAATGTTACTTGAAAAATTGTAGCTTGGCTTCTTTCACCTTTTTGTCCCCTTCATAACAAGTTTTAATCTTGTTCCATACATCATGATCCAAATTAAAAATTTGATACATCATGATACATCAATTTGACAAATTCTAAATCTAACAAACCACTAAAAATGTATGTTTAGTTGTTGCATTGGATGCATAAAGGGCCTTAGCATCTATATCTATCAGAAGAGTATCCTGAAATTTATACTCGATTTCTATGGTTTCCCAAACATCAACTCCCAAGGAAATGAGATAGGTTTCTAGTCTTATCTTCCAAAAAGCATAGTTGAATCCATCAAACAAAGGAGTATTGTCTATTGATTTGATCGAGGCCATCTTTCTTGAAATCAACCTTCCAGTAGTTGGTTGTTCCTAAAGGTACCTGCTCTGATACCACTTGTTAGTCCAAATATAACACTAAGTCAGGGGGTTAATCAGTGTAATAGAAAACTTATAATTTTAACACATTTCATCAATAATTAACTATGCAATTTTTTATCATAACAATTTGCATCATAATAATAAATGAAACCATGCATTAAGAAGCCATCATCACATCAACATAAGAGGACAAAATATTTTACGTGGAAAACCTTACAAGAGGAAACCACAAATTATTTTCTTCTTCTTCTTCAATTCATTGAATAGATTTTCAAGAAACTACTTGTGATAGGCTAGAAACTAATTAAGGCACCAACCTCGAAAATTTCAAGCAACCATTTGCAATAGGATACAACCTAATTGAGGCACCAACCTCAAGAATATACAATCTTGGACTTGTTTTAGGCTTCAACTGTTGGCTTGAGGGGGCCTGACCCAGGTTCAGTGTTAGTTAGCTAAACAAGTCCCTACACTACTGGCCCTTTTGGCATCAACCCGCGAGCGTAGACTGAAGTCTCACCCGAAGCAGTATGGGGGGATGCTGGAACCAAGTTTCTGCACCCTTGAGATGATTGTGATGTCAGTTTATTCTAGTTATACCTGCCTTCATGCAGGTTGCTTAACCCTTCATTCCACCCTTTAGTACCTTCACAAAATGATACACTCGGCTTCTGTGCAGCCCTAACCAGGGGCTGAAGTCCTTTCACACTATTAGGGTAGCAAACTGCAATTTCTTCCTAACTCGGCTAAGTGTCTTTCTTATCCTAATAACAAATCTTAGTGAGCTTCGCGTAAATAGATGATCTTACTTGCAGTCACTTATCCAACATAATTACATATATTCTCAAATCATATAAGTATTATAAGTGAAATTCATACCCAATATAAAAAGATGCATAAACAGGAAATAAAGATGCAAAAATTGTAGAATACTTCTCTTTATTAATAATTATGAACAATTACAGACTCGAACCGCCGTGCGCACTCAGCTACAGGGGTCCGCGCACTCAGCTGCGGACTTCTAGGCCTCTGTGCACTCAGCTGCAGAGCCTATACCTACACTACAACCCAAAACTTAGACTTCTGCTTAGAGTTATCTCTTTCTTACATGTTCCATTGATTCTTGTTTCTTTCCTTTTTTTAACTACTTAGAGCTTAGCTCTATTTATACAATCCCATGATCTGCAGACCATGGGTAGATATTTTACAACCGACATTAAATTTTCAAAATAAGGGCAGACAACCCTATGACTCTTTAACACCTATGCACTCCATGACCACGAAATGTAGAGTCTTTACACTTGGATTACAAAATTTGACCAAAATATGGGCTTTTAGCCCCAAAACTACCCTTGGGGGATCTTGCGCCCAATAAGCCCCCAACACAAACATCATGACTCACCCTTGAGTCACTCTACAGGTGCGGAGATCTTAGCACAAAGGCTTACCAGGTCCATCTAGATCATCGCAACCTCGGAGGTTGTGATCATATAAGCCTCGTCTATCCATGGTTGTAGGCGCGCTTTTAAGACTAATTATTTGTGCCGAGCAACATCTATCTATTCCTAGAGTGTCTTTGCCTCCTGCATCCGTGTAAGCCTTTGCATAATGGAAACCATCTGTGGGGTCCCTTTTACTTCGTCATATTTTTGTTGTAGCTGGCACGCCTCTGTCTCCAGGCGCTCTACATTTGAGTCCCCCTACAGGGTGGTTAGGACCTCAAATGACTATTCAAATAGCTACATGCAATCTGCCACTGCACTGTTGACCGACGCTATTGCTATTATAACAATGGTGGTACATTGTTCCCTGACTTCTAGCGGAGTTGAAAGCTGAGCCTTCAACTGAAATTCAACGATCTACAGGTTGAGCCTTAAACCCTGGCCTCAATTGGTCTTTTGCCTGAATGTCCAACTGCAGGACCATTCAACAGGCTTCCTCCACTACCTGCATTATTTACTTATTGTGCTCCACTGCCTCGTTGCACTGCAGGCCCAATTGCTCAATGTTGATGCGTTGCTCGCTCATCACCCACGGAGCGTGACTCTCCCGGGCCCTGAGTTTTGTGGTGACTCCATCCTGCAAGACGTAGAGCGTCTCCCGAGGGAGCGCGGCCATATTCAATCCTACCCTTTTCAAACTGATGACGTCTGCCTCATTCTCTATAGTGAGTGCCCCATCTGGTAGCACTATCATGTTGGTCACCCTTATGTGCAACATCTCCTCGGAAGCTGAAGTGCTGATCGTGAGGCTGGTGGACACTGTGCCAGCCTGTGGAGTGTGAACTTGTAACTCTTGTAGCTCTGTCTCGAGAGCCCCCAACACCAACTACTACTGCTCTTTGAACCATTGGAGGGCCTTCGCGGGGACATCCCTCACCATTTCTCTGATATCATGCAAATCCCCCTCAGTGAGGGTGATTGGGTCAAAGAATGTCTTTGATGACTTGGTTTTCTTTCGTGGCACTGCCTTCTCTAGCGGTTGCAGATGCTTGAGTTGGGTGGATGGCATCTGTGAGACCGCACCACCTTATTCTATGTCTATTTCTGCCTCAAGTCTCGGGTGAAGGTGACTTCTGTCCTTCACGCTCTTCTCCTCATCCTTTCTACTATTCCACCAATTTCGCGGCATCGTGCGCTGCCTGGGCCTTAGCCTCTGCTTCCTCTTTCTACGCTTCTCCGCCAGCTACGCCATTCAGAGATTGGTTTCTTCCTTCTTACGCTGTGCGGTGGACTTGTATGTTTCCACTGTGGAGCTTGCTGGAGCATGCCACTCCGGCGGCCAAGACTCG
Source organism: Pinus taeda (assembly GCA_000404065.3). NCBI lineage: Eukaryota > Viridiplantae > Streptophyta > Pinopsida > Pinales > Pinaceae > Pinus > Pinus taeda. The sequence continues at coordinate 23,607 of APFE031065624.1, forward strand.
AGAATTGTAAAAATAACATCATCAGTCGCCAGATATGGTAGGTTATGCCATGTCTTCATAGGGTCCTTCTGCACCCTGATAAAGACATGGTGGAAATCTGCTTTGAACCCTTCAAAGCTCTGCAAACTAGTGTATATTGTGGGCAACAACTGCAGCTTGCAATTAATCACCATCTAGATATTCATCTCCATCAAGATCCAAAAGATATTGCTTTCTTTTATACGTTGTGCTTCCTTGGTCACCCACAATGAAGCATAGTTTGCTACCTCTGGAAGGTCTAGTGCGACCAAAGGGAATTGGTTGTCTTCGGGTAGCTCCTATGCCACCAGTATGATCAACAATAGGAGCCACACGTAGTGAAACGTTTTACCCTGCTCCTGTGCCTCATGGTAGTTTGCAAGGAACTCGTCGCATAGATAATTTGACCAGTTGAAATGGACTCCTTCAGTGCATTGGGCTGCTAGTGCAATCACAGGCATGGGCACCTCATCCACGCAGCACTGCCGCATGGATGAGGTGCCCTTGACTAAAATTTTTGTTGCGACCTTGACTACAAGGTTGTTAATGCTGGAGATGGCATATCCATGCTTCTTCTTCTCCAGCTTGAACTTCTTCTTCATCGCTTCCACGAGGGCCAACTCGCCACCTTCCCCCCTGATATATTGGCTAGATCCTCCCCTAGGTAAGGTAGCTATGTGATCTGATGAATCAAGTGATCTGTGATGGGAATGAGCTCCTCTAGCCACAAACATCCATCATGCACCAAGCAAATCAGCTGCCTGATTATGAAGACGGTCACTAGGGAATGGTGGTAATGCAGCACCTAGAGCAGGTCTAGCAACCCAGCTTTCTCTACACCCTTGAGCCATGTGCGTGGCTCCAATTCAATCATTCCAGCCATCTCATCCATCTGTCGGTGCATTAGCTGCTCAATCGCTAAATGCGGGAATTTCTCATGATCCATGAGGTCCTAATCTTCAAACTTCAGTACAGGAACTCACCCTAAGTTTGGCCCCTAAAAAACAATATCGTTAGGGAGAAATGGAGATTACAGGGAGCTCTTGCTCTTGTTTATGTCCTTTGGCACTTTGGCTTTGCCCTTGCATGGAGGAACATATTCTGGTAACTGGGTAATAGGGTCCACACCCTGGGTTTCAACTTCCATTTCCATGTCCTCCTCATCCACCAGGATTTCTTCATATTCTTCCTTGTCGGCCTCTAGAATAATGGCCTTCCCCTTTTCGTGCAAGGTGAGCTTGGTCATTTGTGGGTTTCTTGGTGAGACACGCACCAGAATCATAGTCTGCTTATCTTTCTTTGGTCTTAGTGTTCTAGGGGATTTAGGGACTTCAACTATTACTATGGAAGTCTCTGGGGCTTCTTCTACTACAATTTCCTACATGGCTTCCTTGGGTGTTGACATTATTCTAGTTAGGAGGTCCTGCGTCTCCTTCGACAATGTCTCAAACACTAAACTTGCTCTCAAAGCCTCAAAATTCAAAAGGTCCATACACACTTGATAGCACAATAACTAAATTTTCAAAACGCCAAGTGTTGTTCACTAGACAACCACCTGCGATTTATAGGTCTTTTTGAATTCAAATTTGACTATCCCCTCCACATTCGGCCCATTAATGCTAGATTGGCAACATATTTTCAAGAATCTAAGCCATAAAGTTCACCTTAAATGTTTGTCGCCTGCTCCATTTGGCCTCAAACCGACCATCAAATCGTGAACAATGACTTTAACAATCACTTTTCAGTGGACCTCTGCGCTAGCACAACTATCTTTGCGCTATCGTAGACCCTGTGACACATCGCTGCTTCGCGCAGTCCTGAAATCGCAGGGCTCCCCAACTCAGGCAATGTAGTTTATAATCCCACTACTCCTTCTAGCTGCCTAGAGTGCTAAGACTGTGCTTTTGTCCTATAGTCAGATGGCCAGGCCACCTATGTATGGCTTCAATCGACTGCCATTCACCTTTCCTGGGAAGGGATCTCCATTTAACTTAACGAGCTAGACCGTGCCATCATCGGTAATCTCCTTAATAACATAGGGCCCCAATCAATGCATTTTGAATTTCTCAAGAAATTTATCAAACTTACTATCATACAACAGCACCAAGTCATTCACCTTAAAGGTGCGCAACTTAATATGTCGGTCATGCCATGCTTTATAATGTTGCTTTTGGACCTGTTGGTGAAATCCAGCCAGAAATCTCTCTTCTTCAAGCTCATCCAACTGTGCGAGCCTCTCTTCCAGGGCTTTGCAATCTATCATACCTGTGACTGTTGTTATGCATAGACTAGGCACAATGTATTCCATAGGCATCACCGCTTCAACACCATAAACAATCCTAAAAGGGGTTTGTCCTGTCAGCCTTTTGCATGTTGTTCGATAAGTCCACAATACCACAGGTATGCGTAGGTCCCAATCACTTCGCTGAGCATTGGAAACCTTACTCAACATGTTTTCAAGAACTTTATTGAACACCTCTGCTATCCCATTAGCCTGTGGTTAATAAGTTGTGGTCTTTTGGTGATACACCTGAAATTCTTTCATTAGTGCGCTGATCGTCTCATTCAGGAAGTGCATACCACGATCACTCATCAAGATCTTTGGGCATCCAAATCGCGTTAGTACAAGTTCAAATAGAAACTTCACAACCATCGTACCCATGCAATCCTTCACCACTTGCGCTTCTACCCAACGAGTCAAGTACTCCATCGTAGTGATAATGTACCTCACGCTTGTCTTTCCTTGGGGCTGAATAGGTCCTACAAAATTGATTGCCCACCTCTCGAAAGGTTGCAATGTCATTTGTGGATTCAAAGGCATTTCATCCCTCCGCGATGGCCTGCCTATTCTTTGAAACACATCACACACCTTGCAATATGCTTTTGAATCCTGATGAAGGGTTGGCCACAACAACTTGGCACGCAGAATCTTTTGCGTGGTTTCTCTCCCTACGTAATGTCCTCCCACAACACCCCCATGTGCTTCCGCGAGGATGTTGCTTCGTTCAAACTCAGGTACATATCTTCACAATATCTCATCAATCCCCATTTTGTATAGATGCCCAGTAATGACAGAGAAATATGCCACGCACACATCACTAATTCCTTCTTTTTTTGGACAGAGTGTCCTTCTGGCACAGTTCCTGTTGTTATGAAGTGTATTATATCCTCAAAATGTCCATCCATAACACACATAGCAAAGAGCTATGCGTTAGGTAATCCTTCCTTCAAATTAGTGGGTTTCTCCCCTGTTTCAATGCGCAACATGTGGTCAAGTCCTACATTCAATCATCTAGGCTTCACAACAACTTCAAAATCATACTTGGAACAATAAGAGCCATCTGTAAATTCTTCCCCCCAAAACAGGCTTATTGACTAGGTACTTTAGTGTGGAGTGATCGGTATACATCTTAAAGTGACCTCCTAGCAAGTAGTGTTGATACTTCTGGAACGTATACACCATAGCTAGCCCTTTGTGCTCAGTGGTGGAATGGTTTTTCTCTACTCTGCATAATCCATAGCTTGCAAATGCGATAGGGTGGTCCAAGCCTTCTCCACCATCCTATGTTAGTACTGCCCCCAGCGCTATACATGACACATCAACATGTACATGAAATTATTTCTTCCAGTTCAGGAAGACTAGAATCGATGCAGTAACCATTTTTTCTTTTAATATATCTAGGCTTTTCTTATAGTCATCGCTCCAGCAAAATGAGACATCCTTCTTCAATAATTTTTCCATCAACGTGGTGATCTAGGCATAACCTTTGATATATTTTATGTAATATCTCGTATGTCCCAGAGTAACAAACAACTGTTTCACACTCCTCGGCGCTTCCAAGTTCATAATTACCGCGATCTTCACGGGGTCTACCATCAGCCCTTGTCTGCAAACCACATGCCCTAATATGTTCCCAAAAGGAATGAAAAATAGACACTTCTTGAGGTTGAGTGTGATTTGGTATCTTCGACAAGTATCCAACGTCAAGTGCAAGCTTGCCATATGGCGCTTAACCAGCACAAATACAGTTCAATCATCAAAGTATACTCCCAGGAACTTATGAATAAATTCCTTGACTGCCGTAACAACCACGCACGAAAAGAGAGAAGGCGCATTCTTCAACCCAAACGATGTTATAGTAAATTGAAAGAAACCCCACTCAGTTGCGAAGGTTGTCTTGCTCCTATCCTCCGACACGATTTTGATTTGGTGGTATCCAGAGAACCCATCAGTAAAGGAATATGCATCTTGGCCACCTACATTTTCGAACACTTCATCCATGAATGGAGTTGGGAAAGGATCATGCACACAAGCATCATTCAGATTCCTGAGATCCATGCATATCCTTATCTCATCCTTCTGCTTCTTCTCTTGCACCACCATTGGGCTTACCCAATCAGATTCTTCCACAGGCTCAATGATGCCTGCTGCTATCATTTTATCTAGCGCTAAACGAACCTTCTCCTTGTATTTCGGATTTAGGTGGTAAGGCCTCTGCTTAACTGGCTTTGTGTCGGGCTTCAACGTGATCTTCATCACTCCTAGATCTCTGATTATTCCTTTCAAATCCGTAAACTTGGTAGGGAATAATTCCTGATATTTGTGGAGTAATTTAGCGACCTTATCCACCGTTGTGTCATCCTAGTAATCTTTAATCTTCACAATTTTGGGTTTTGCCTTCGTACCAATGTTCACCTGTCTAGTTTTCACCGGTGTGGTTATATCAGGGTTCTTAATCTGTGGTCCCTAAACCTCATGGTGGCCCTCTATTTCTAGAATGTTAATCTTCCGCGAATCCTCGTCCTCCTCTTCAGCAGTTACATTATAACATTCCAGTGCACAACTTAGCTAAGTAGCCCATTTAGGTTGCGTCGGGTCTAAAGAATCCTGCAGTATCCTAAAGATGGCTGCTTTCACCTCTTATAGTGCTTCATCAATACCGTCAAACCCATCCTCAAAAGTAAATGTCATCATGAATCCTCTGCGCAGGATATCCCATTCACCTATACCATGGCGGAGCTCTGTTTCTATAAATCAATTCATTGTGATAACATCCAGGGTATGACAGAATAGGTGCACCCATTCAGGTTGTGGCTTTTCTCCATAGGCCTATGTCCATTTGGCCAAATACGTGCATGGATCATTCTACCCATCGTACCTACCTGTCAATCGCATCTTATGCTTCCCAAATCATGCTTGCATCATCCTCCTATATTCTCGTCAATTGTCAAAACTTCCCTTGTGCGTAGCCCACCATCTTCCGGACGTAGCGCGCAGTGCCCAGTCCAATGCTTGGAAGCATTACTTTTCTGGCACCTCCCTTTCAAATGCATCCCAAAAGATATCTACCTCATTCAGTCCATCATAAGTAGGCAGATTTCTTACCTCTAACGACACACAGCACAGCGACCGGGTCATCATGTTTTAATTCAGTGTAGTTACTTCGTGTAACCGATTCTTCCAACGTTTTATTTCTTCACTGGAGCCTGAAGTGCAGGAAATATCACAATCCCATGTGATCCACCCATCTATGGTGGGATTCACCCAGTGTTGGTCTCGCGCCGTTATCTTATAGATGCAGTCTAGATCATCATCACTCTCATAATCACAGATTGGTTCCGTGTAGTGCGATCCTTCAGCAGTATCCAGGGTATTATTATGCGCAGTGATTTCTTCTCAAAGATCATCTTTCACTTCTTTAGATTGATTACCCCATTCATATCAGTAGCCCAATCGATTCCCAAGAGTGCAAGGTAGGGATTGTTGTCATCTACTATCTCTATTACTTCAAAAACTACCAGCACGCTCACTCCCTCAATTTCCACGTCACTCCTTGCAGCCACCCCATGGGTATGATTTTCTGCTGATTCACCATCCTTATCTGAATCGAGGACCATTGCAGTGGAGGTCTCCCAATTCACTCCCATGTCTGTTTCAGTAGAACATTCACATCTGATCCCAAATCCAAAATGACTTAATCCATTTTGTATTCTTCGACCTACACAGTGAGTCTCATTTCGTGCCCCGTCCTTGTCTTATGCTTGCCAATCTTTCAAACTACACGTGGTTCACCTGGCGCGGTCCCAGCACATCTATTGATGATTTCTTGTAACCGTTTCATAGCCTTACCGTCATGCAGTGACTTCATACATGTTTCGAGGAAATTTGTAGGCATAGAGGGGTCCATTTCCAGCTCAAGCTTATCCTTGATTTCTGATGTAGAGGCCTTAGTGAAGCTCTTCTTAGCTTCCATGAATGCTTCATGAGTGCACTCCAAATTGAACTTAGCCTCTTTTGTTGGGGCTTTTCGAACCTAGGTACTATCTTCCGATTGTTTCCCCTTGTCATCTCCCATCGCGATTCCACTCCGGAGCTCTATATTCACGTTTGGATCTTCCTTGCAAGGCTCAAACCTCATCATCTGCACGTTCTAAGTTCGGAAGTGGTAGCTCCCGTTTGTCTTGTATCCTAGCTATCAGCATAGGACAATCTTCTATTTCATGATCAAACAACGTGCAATACTTGCACGACGGGCGCGTTGGATTAGTGCAATCACGGGCATAGTGTCTAGGTCCTTCACAATTGTAGCAAATCAACTATCTATGACCTCTACCAAGTCCTCCTCTGCCTCGGCCTCGTCCACGCTCTTGAAATTTTGTCCGCGCCATTCCTACAATCTGGTCAAGGGGCTGCGTTTTGGCCTGAACCTTGTAGGTGGGAGTTCTATCCATCATCAATTCATAGCTCCTGCAAGTCCGCTCATCATGTCCTACTGACCTAAAAAAGTTGTAGAACAACTGTTGCGGCGCTTGCACATACTTCTGTAGTAAGTGACAAGTATCCGTGACATGTTTTCTAGCTACCTGACAGATAGCGCACCATAAAGTAGGCGTCGCGCTAGGTCCTACTTGAGCTTCCAGCATTAAAGGCATTGGTCCTCCTCCTATAAGGTAATTTGTAAAGACTAGGCAGTAGTCTTTGTCATGACCCTGACTCTTGCATTTCAAACATCATACCTCTTTGCGCACCTCTAGTCGAATCGTCCTATCATGTGTCAAACTTTGCATCTCACGGCACAGATTCTACAGCTGCACGTGGATCTGCTGAACTCTTGAATCAGGATCTTGCATCGGAGTCTCAAGTAGTCTCATGGCAATCTCCAAGGCATCTACTTGAGTTGTTATCTTCTCCTGTGACAACGCACTCCTTAAGTGGGGTAGTAGCGAAGCCACAAACCACTCACGATGTTGTCCATCTGTCAAATTCATATTGGCTTCATGGATTTCAAATATCAACCTTTGATCCAATTCCCACGATGTCTCGCCTGGTCGCGTCATGATCTCTTTGAATCCCACAATCGACTGCGACTTGGACTTAGGCCTGCTGAATTCCCTATTTAGTGTTGCTTGGATGTTTTCTACTCTAGCATTCAGGTTATCGTTGGAGTACTTAATATACCAGGTTAGTGTGCTATCTTGCAGAGCACTAACCAGTGCCACCTTCTTTATATGGTCATCTATAACACCTTGAGCTTCCCATATAGCCCTTACAATGAACCATAATTGGTCCAGATCTTCATTCCCAAAACCCTTCAACAAGGGAAACTTCACTATGTTTTCCATATTGAATTGCGATGGTGGTGGAGGTGGTATGGGTGAAGCTAGAGGCAGTGGTGGTGAAGATGAATATGGTGTGGGCGGAGGTGGTATTCATGGGAATCCTTATCTTATCAACTAAATAGCACTTTGCAGAGAGACCTTCATTATCCCTTCTTCGTCCCTTCGTGTGGGTGAAATCAAGGGGCTATACTCTTGACCCTTATTTCCTTCATTTCTGTAACTTTTTCCTCTTTGTGTAGTCCCAAACATCAAGGTAGCTGCATAACCCATTTTTCACACAACAACATTTTGATCCAAGTATTCAGAGATTTTACGTACATACCTCGTGGTCCTTTGAAGAAGCGTCACTCTGCCTCGCTATAACTGATTGAGGTGTTGACTGTAAACTCAATAACAAATCCTCCTATGATTCGATCGAGCCAATGATCAACAACGCATGTGATCTTATCCTCCAATGCTTCTAACCTTCGCACCAGCTCTGGGGTCCACACAATAAGACCATCAAGTTTCCACCTTCCTTGGCTATTTGTTAGCTTCGCGATCCACTCATATAGTTCAATAGGAAAGGAGGCGAAAAAGATTTTGTGGATCTATGTATACATGTATCGGTCCAACCACTGTTTTTTTGATAGTCGCGGGTTTCTGTTTTCTTGTGTTGCGAACATGTGAATCCTTTTGTCCAACCAGTCTTCTATTTCTTTCTTAGTCAGATTCCAGTGATACGACATCACACATCTCTTATGCAGATTCTGGTCCCCACAACGGAACTATTTGTTGGCTTGAGGGGGCCTAACCTAGGTTCAGTGTTAGTTAGCCAAACAAATCCCTACACTAGTGGCCCTTTCGGCATCAGCCCACGGAGTGTGGACTGAAGTCTCACCTGAAGCAGTATGGGGGGATGCTGGAACCAAGTTTCCGCACCCTTGAGATGGTTGTGATGTCGATTTATTCCAGCTATACCTGCCTTCACATAGGTTTCTTAACCCTCTGTTCCATCCTTCAATAACTTCGCAAAAGGGTACACTTGGCTTCCACACAACCCTAACCAGGGGCTGAAGTCCTTTTGCACTATTAGGGCAGTGAATTGCGATTTCTTCCTAACTTTGCTAAGTGTCTTTCTTATCTTACTAACAAATCTTAGTGAGCTTTGCGTAAATAGATCATCTTACTTGCGGTCACTTATCCAACACAATTACATATATTCACACATCATATAAGTATTATAAGTGAAATTCATACCCAATGTAACAAGATGCATAAACAGGAAATAAAGATGCAGAAATTGTAGAATACTTCTCTTTATTAATAATTCTAAACAATTACAGACTCGAGCCACCCTACGCACTTAGCTGCAAGGGTCCGCGCACTCAGTTGCGGACTTCTAGGCCTTTGTGTTGAAATATGGCAACAAGAATATTCCAATTTAATTTGTCTTTTAATTAAATTGTGAATTAAATTTGAATTTAGTCTTAACAACTACTTGGAAATAATTAATTAATTTATTTTAAATTAATTAGTTGGAGAAATTCAAGTTAGAAGTCTTTCTGAAGTCATGCAAGAGTTATCCCTTAAATTAAGGAGATAAGATTGAGTTATATTTGAGTTGCAATTAGTTAACTTAGTTTACTGAGTTAAGTCCAATTAAATTAGTTCCAAACTATTTGAGGAACTGATAGTGAGTCAACAGTTAGTTGATGCATTGATGAACTCAATTAGTGCTACTCCAGTTAACTGAAGATTCCCTCATCAAAAACTCATGCATGTATATTATGAGAAAGACCTAGTTGATATCAATGTTCAAGGACAATGTACTATCAGTTGCATGTGTTTTCTCATGGAGAAAACTCATGCATGCAGTCAAGGATTCATCCTTGAGGATTGAGTAGTTTTGAAGGCTTGTTTTTCCACTTGGTAATAGGCTAATCATCCAAAAGGAACAACGCAAGGAAATAGGATCTTGGAGGGAAGAGAGGAAGGCTAGAGAGAATCCAAGATTGCCTATGAGCATATGTGAGGATTATACTAAGAGCTAGCTAGCTGTGAGAGCTAAGGCTTTGTATAATTCCTATGTATTTCCACCATGTATGATAGATAATACAATAGTGTGGGGTTTTTTATTTGAGACTTTCCCCAAAGTATTTTCCGTGTATTTTGCCACTGATTCTTCTTCTTCTAGTTATATTGTTCAGCTCGATCTTTAAGCTTCTGCAAATTGATAGTAGAAGTAGGTTATAATATTATGATTTGATTTATATTGCATTATTGGGTTAACCTAACACATATTTTCAGGGTTGCAGGTGCAAATCAAATTCATATCATACTTCAAGGTTGGTCAATGGCATTCTATGGCTTGAGACTCAAGCATGCCTTGGAAGGTAGCTCGAATTACATAGCATGGAAAGATAGAATGGAGGTTGTACTAGAAGACAATGGCTTGAAGGAATTCATTGATCAAGAAATCCCAAAGCTAGCTTCAACTAATGCAAAAGAGTTGGTTGAGTGGAAGAAGTGTGTGGTGAAGGCGAGACAGATCATCCTTGAGGGAGTTTAGACCATATTGTCTTGAGTCTCCGTGGGAAGGATACTCCATTTTCAATGTGGAAGACATTAAAGGACCTCTACCAGAACAATAGCAACCAGAGGAAATTGACGCTCAAGGATAAGCTTCGAATAATCAATATGGAGAAGGGCGATACTATTTCCACATATTTGAACAAGATCACCACCTACAGAGATGAGATTGGCAATGTGGGAATAACTACTGACGATGATGATATGGTGAGCCTCGCTGTCCTTGGCCTTCCAAAGAGTTGGAATAGCTACAAAGACTCTATGAACGGAAGGGCAAAACTGTCGGATTGGGAACGAATGTGGTTGGATCTTATGCAGGAGGAGATTAGGAGGAGCACACGAGATGGTTCTTCATCCAAGAATGATGATGAAGAAAATCTGGCCTTAGCAAGTAAGGAAAGGAAAGGGAAGGGGAAGGCTTCCCATTTCAAATCGAAATCTTCTCATGGAGGGAAGAAGGGTGACATGTCTAAAGTAAGATGCTTTAATTGTCACAAGATGGGACATTATGCAACTAAGTTCCCATCAAAGTAGTCCAAGAATGGATCCTCGAAAGGATCGGAAGGTGAGGCATTAGCCTCTCAGTTCGAAATGGACTTTACCTTCATCGCATGCATGGTGTCATTGATGATGGGTTGTGTCTGGTATCTTGATAATGGAGCCTCATTCCACATGACCGGTGATAAAAATTTATTCAGTACCTCGGAGGAGAAAGACCTCAAGATGCGCATAGAGATGGGTGACGATGGAAGGTATAGTGTTTCAGGAGTGGGTACAATTGCTTTTCGGAGGGAGCATGGAGCTCCTCTCACCTTGACAGATGCGATGTATGTTCCTGGACTGAAGAAGAACTTGGTATCGGTCACGATGTTGGAGGAAAAAGGCTACGATGTTGTCTTTAGTAAAGGAAAGGCATTCCTAAGACACATAGCCATGGGTCAGACCAAGAGGATAGGGATTCAGGTGAAGAATCTCTATAAACTAGAGGTAGATGATTGTGCATCATTGAGTACGAAAGCAAAATTAGAGAAAAGTGAAGACATTGGCGAGTTGTGGCATAGGGGGTTGGGCCATTTGCATCATGGGGCTTTGAAGATAATGCAGTAGATATCTACAGGACTTCCAAAAGGTAAACTTGAGCAAGTTGACACATGCAAAGGTTGTACCTTGGGAAAGTACACCAAGTATTCCTTTCATGATCGAGACAGTCAAGTAGAGGCTATCTTAGAGTGAGTTCATACTGATTTGTGTGGACCATTCTTGACGGCATCCACAACAAAGCAAAGGTATTATGTGATTTTCATTGATGACTATTCTTGTAAATGCTAGATTTATCTCATGCAAAAGAAGGGCCAAACCTTCACAAAGTTTTGTGAGTTTAAAGATTTGGTTGAGAAAGATTCAAGGAAGAGGGCCAAGGCCTTGAGAAGCGACAACAGTGGAGAATATGTCTCTCAAGAGTTTAAGGACTTCTGTGCAACGGAAGGAATTAAACGAGAGTTGACGACACCTCATAACCCACAGTGGAATGGGGTGGCCAAGAGGGAGAACAAAACTATTGTAGGGGTAGCATGGGCAATGTTGCATGACCAAGGCTTACCACTTCACTTGTGGGCTGAGGCATGCAACATAGGGGTCTATTTGTAGAATAGAAGCCCGCATTGCATACATGGGATGAAGACACCAGAGGAAGCTTTCTCCCGTAAGAGACCAGATGTGGGTCACTTCAGGATCTTTGGCTCATCAATATATTGCCATGTGAAAAAGGTGCATGGAAGAAGCTTGAGCCAACAACAGAGTTGGGGATATTTGTGGGGTACCCTGATTCACCTCACAACTATCGAGTGTACTTGCCTACCAGTCAAAGGATAGTGGTTCGCAGAGATCTCAAGTTTGATGAGTAGAAGGCCATGCAAGTTTCCCTTGAGAGGGAGCTTCAAATACAGGTTGTGGAGGATCTATTGGTTCCTAAGGAGGAGGAGCCTCAAATTGATGCGGAGCAGCCGCATGCAGAGGTTCTAGGAGTGGATACATCCACTCAAGCAGAGTCTTCTAGAGATGGATGGAAGCTCACATGAGAAGCTGAAAAATTGTTGGAGGATGCGAGAGAGAATGTGGGAGCACCATCTTCTCAGCGCAGACAGAGGAGGTCACCTAAGAGGTACACTAGATACATGGCCCTTGCTGGGGAATGTGTTGAGACTGAGCCATCTTCCTTTGTGGAAGCAGTGCAACAGCCGATTTGGGTTGATGCTATGGTCGAGGAGTATGAGTCCATAGTTCGTAATAGTGTTTGGGACGTGGTTCCGAGACTGGAGAACAAGTTGGTTGTGAGTTCCCGTTAGCTTTACAAGGTAAAGAAAGCTGCTGATGGTAGTGTGGAGAAGCATAAGGCAAGATTTGTTGCCCATGGCTTTTCATAGGTTGAGGGGATTGACTATGATGAGAATTTTTCTCTTGTCGCACTGTACTCATCTATCATATCTATGTTGGCACTATCAACACAGATGGGTTGGAAGATCCATCAAATGGATGTGAAGACTACATTCCTCAATGGCCAGATTGAGGAAGAGGTGTACATAGAGCAGCCGGAAGGTTTTGAGACCTTCAATCATGAGTTGCATGTGTGCTGGCTCAAGAGAGCGTTGTACGGGCTAAAGCAAGCACCTCATGCTTGGTACACCAGGATAGACAACTAATTCACCAAGTTGGGCTTCACAAAGAGTGAAGCATATGCGAACCTATATCACATCGTGGTGAAAGGTAAGTTGTTGATCATCATACTTTATGTTGATGATCTCATGTTGATTGGTGATGATCATTTGATCATGTATTGCAAGGAGGACCTTGCAAGAGAATTCAAGATGAAAGACATGGGTCTCATGCATTACTTCCTTAGCATGGAAGTGTGGAAAAAGGATGGGGAGTTGTTTGTGTCTCAGGGAAAGTATGCCAACGAGATACTCAAGAGATTCCACATGGAGAAGTGCAAGTCCATGCAGACTCCTCTAGCAGGTAACTGGAGGAAGTAGGTTGCTACTTCAAGAGAAGTAGTAGAGGCTACCGTGTACAGGAAGCTTGTGGGTTCATTGATGTACTTAATGAACACACAACCAGATTTGTGTTATGCGGTGAACTAGTTGAGTCAGGCGATGGTTCAGCCTACCAAAATGTTTTGGAAGGCATCAAAGCATGTATTAAGATACCTTAGAGGCACATCTGAGTATGGATTATGGTACAGACGGACAGAGGGAGTGAAGCTACAGGGCTTCACTGATGTAGATTGGGCAGGGAGTCCATCAGATCGGAAGAGCACATCAGGAGGGATTTTCAACCTTGGGTCAGTGGTAGCTTCTTGGTACAACAGGAAACAAAGGTTGGTTGCACTTAGCTCGGCAGAGGTAGAATACATAACTACAGGTCAGGCAACATGTGAGGCCATATAGATGCAGAAAATCCTAGTTGGATTGTTTGATCAGAGGATGGATCCAACTGTGATCTGTTGTGATAATCAGAGTTGTATCAAACTCTCTGAGATTCCATATTTCATGATAGGTCCAAGCACATCGACATCTAGTCTCATCATCTCAAAGACAATGTAGCGAGGAGGATCATGTTGCTGCAATATATTTCGACAGAGGAGAAAGATGCTGACATTTTGACAAAGGCATTGTCAAAGTGTAAATTCGAGTTCCATAGAGACAGGATCAAGGAGGCAGATAATCCCTTTCTTGTTGAGAGGGAGGTTTGAAATATGGCAACAAGAATATTCTAATTTAATTTTTCCTTTAATTAAATTGTGAATTAAAATCGAATTTAGTCTTAACATCTACTTGGAAATAATTAATTAATTTATTTTAAATTAATTAGTTGGAGAAATTCAAGTTAGAAGTATTTCTGAAGTCATGCAAGAGTTATCCCTAAATTAAGGGAGAAGATTGAGATATAACTTATTGTAATTAGTTAACTCAATTTACTGAGTTAAGTCCAATTAAATTAGTTCAACATATGAGGAAACTAATAGTGATTAACAATATCAGGTTAATGGATTATCACTCAACTAGTGTTACTCTAGTTAACTAAAGATCCCTCATCAGAAAACTCATGCATGTATATTCTGAGAAAGACCCAGTTGAGATTAATGTTCAAGGATAGTGTAACATTAGTTTCATGTGTTTTCTCATGGAGAAAACTCATGCATGTAGTCAAGGATTCATCCTTGAGGATTGCGCAGTTTTGAAGGCTTGTTTTTCCACTTGGTAATAGGCTAATCATCCACAAGGAACAACACAAGGAAATAGGAGCTTGGAGGGTAGAGAGGAAGGCTGGAGAGAAGCCATGATTGCCTATGAGCATTTGTGAGGATTGTACTGAGAGCTAGCTAGATGTGAGAGCTAAGGCTTTGTATAATTCCTATGTATTTCCACCATGTATGATAATACAATAGCGTGGGGTTTTTTATATGATACTTTCCCCAAATTATTTTCATGTTTATTGTGCCATTGATTCTTCTTCTTCTGGTTACATTGTTTAGCTCGATCTTTAAGCTTTCGCAAATTGATAGTAGAAGTAGGTTATAATATTATACTTTGATTTATATTGCATTATCAGGTTAACCTATCATAGATTTTCTACACTCTGCGCACTCAGCTGTAGAGCCTCTACCTACGCAACGACCCAAAACTTAGACTTCTACTTAGAGTTATATCTTTCTTACATGTTCCATTGATTCTTGCTTCTTATTTTTTTCTAACTACTTAGATCTTAGCTCTGTTTATACAATCCCATGGTTCGTGGACCATGGGTAGATCTTTTACAGCTGACATTACATTTTCAAAATAAGGGCAGACAACCCTATGACTCTTTAACACCTACATGCTCCGCGACCACAAAATGCGAAGTCTTTACACTTGGATTACAAAATTTGACCAAAATATGGGCTTTTAGCCTCAAAACTGCCCTTGGGGGATACCACACCCAACATCAACCCAATTAAGGCACCCACCTCCATTTTCTACTTTGTGTGGACCAGTTTTCATAATATTTCAAAATGGATCCACAAGCATCATCTATAGTTAT
The DNA here is from genome assembly GCA_000404065.3 of Pinus taeda. Classification (NCBI taxonomy): domain Eukaryota; kingdom Viridiplantae; phylum Streptophyta; class Pinopsida; order Pinales; family Pinaceae; genus Pinus; species Pinus taeda. The sequence continues at coordinate 38,895 of APFE031065624.1, forward strand.
ATGTTATTGAATATGCTCTCATAAATATTGTCACAACCTAGAATCTCCCTTTTTGTCACAAGAATGGGATTAGCTTCAACATGTGTCTTCTCTTATATCCTACTAAACCATGGAACATTTACATTGGTGGTATGCGACTATCATATTGTTGTCATCAACCTATCATATCCTATCTATACTCTATTACAACTTCTTTATCAATATGGTCACATAAAACTTCCCTGGAACTTGTTATGTCCATTTACACAACACTCAATGTATCCTTCTCATAAACCCCTAAAACACATAACACTAACCGTGGACATCAAGAATATATCATCAAGGTTATTCATTCCTTCATAAATGTTCACCACTGAATCTTAATCATCATGCTTCTTTTGGAATTAAATTTATATTTAAAACGAGCCCATAAACCCTCCAAAACCATATAAAATAAAAAAATAAATTAAGTTCTCAACAGAATGGCCCTTTCAAGTCACATTCTACAAAATGATCATTTTCCATAAACCCTTCTACAAAATGTATTTTTTTGGATTCTTAATCGTTTAACAAAATCTTCTTTTGTAATAAAAATTAAAATAATGATCATAAATTAATTTATGACTTGACCAAGTTTGAACCCAAGGCCTCACATACCCAATGTCGAGCCAATACTACTCGCATTATCTGGTGATGCTTTTAATATTATGAACTTGAACCACTTTTTATATTATAGAGTTGCTAAAAGGAGAAGAGGATGGGATTATATCCCCTATCCAAACAATATGTAAATCCAACTAATCTCCATATGGTCATCATGGACAAGGCAAACATCATTTGAATTCAAGTGCCATATCACTCATATCCACCAAACTTTGTTAATATGATGCCTAAACCAAAAAAAGGGTTGATTTTGACCTCTACCAAGGTGGAGCTTGACTATATATATAAAACATCATGAACCTCCACCAACTTGATGCAAAAACTCTACCATGGTGGAACTCGACTATATACAAAAAATTAACGATGGCAAATCAATTCATAGGATCAAAGCTCAACCTCTACCATGGTGGAGCTCTACTATCGTCAACTTGATGTCAAACCAAACAAAGGGTCAAATATCGACCTTTTCCATGATGGAGCTCGACTAGATATAAACCACTTGATGCAAAACCAAGCTCAACTAAATACAAAATATGAGCCTCTTCCAATTTGATCAAACAAAGTTCAACTATATATAAACTATAAGCCTCTGCAAACTCAAGCCAAACTAAATAGAGGGTTATATCTCATCCTCCATGTCATAACCAAGACTCTACCTCAAATTTAACCTTCAAGTCTCGTCATGTTAAATGACTAAGAATAGTAACAATGAAATAAAACCAATGGAATCCATTATGAACATAGAACAACTAATCATTATCAACCACAAACATGTATTTCATCTTCTTATCAAAAGTTCATTCCAATATTCTTCATGGCATGTTGCCATATTCGGTGGTCCCGAAACTCTTGTGGGTTGATGATTATGCAAATAATCTTGGATATTTTACCATTATAACCATATCATGTGACCATGCGTGACCTTGTCCCTAAGTTTATTCCATGGTGCCTTGGAATTATGCCTTATGTGACCATATGACCTCGCCATGTGCCCCGATCCCTATGGGTCCATGGTCATCTGCATGATGATGTCATCATGCCATGTGGCATCTCATGATAGATGTCATATGTCACCTATTTTTGGCCGTTTCACCAATCAAAAAAATTAATTTGTGCCTACCACGTGGCAGACCATGGAGGCACCACGCCACCTTTCTTATGTCATCTAGATGATGTGTTAATACACATCATCACCTTACTTCTTTGGCCAATCGAAGTACGCCATGTTTGAGGACTAACACATCATCATCCTTGGCTAATCAAAATATGCCATGTGTCAGTACTGTTATGTCATCATCCTCTACCAATCCAAATATGCCACATATCAAGACTACCATGTTATCATCCCCAACCAATTAAAATATGCCACATGTTAGGACAAATTGGGCCAACGTGACAAGGGTTGACCTTGTTTAAATCTTAGGTAGATTTTTGTGTCATATGTCATCCACTTCCTCATCCAGAGGTCATATCCATTTCATCTATGCAACATGTTTAAACTTTAACACTATTAAATTTTGTGCAATTTTGGCTACTATCTGTCATAGATTGGATCATTGAACCATGGATCCACCCAGAAGATGCACATTGTTTAATAAATTTGGCGATTGTGGGTTTTTCTTTATAGTTTAGGTCCTTTTCCTAATGCTAAATTTTAAATGACCATAATTTCTCATATTGGAAGAGTTTTTCAGAGTGTGATATATCGTTGTAAAGGTATCGACAAGGAATATCCAACCATCCAATCCATAGGTTCATTAGGACATTATAGCCTTGGAAAAAACTCAATAAAATTCAAACCTCTTTGACTTCAGTTGATGAGGGCATGCAATAGCTCAGACTATCATACTTCTTCCATTGATTCATGAATGACACTATGAATTCCTTAGGCATCCCCTTTGACATTAATGACACTTGTTTCCATAAATGAAAACGCTATGTACAACACACTCATCCATGGGAAAGAATTTCCATGGAATTTGTGGTAGGTTTACAACAAATAGGAAGGGGCATGTCTTTTTTTCATGGTAGTTAATATGTTCAGTAATATATGCATTCTCATTTCTTGTAAAAATATTATCAATGGGAAATAAGTAGCATAATTTATCATTGAACAAGTTTGGGTGCATTTTGGGATACCAAGGATCAAAATTTTAGATAGGGACACTAGATTTCTCAGTGCAATTTGAAATACATTTTAGGAGAAGATGGACACAAAATTGAACAGGTCTACAAAATTCCATCCATAAATAGATGTGAATATAAAAGCAGTCAACATGATTTTGGTACAAGTTTAATGGGTTATAATTAGAATCATATGAAGTACTAGGATGAAAATGTGGTCTATATACAACACTCGTACAACAAAGCAATCCACACTTCAACTGGTAAGTCACCATTTCAGGCTTATTTTGGATATTTTCACCTTCACATTTGGATGTAGTATATGAAAAAAAAGAGGTGAGGGAGGATATTATAGAGGAGGCCTTGACAGAAGAAAAAATTGTTGAGAGGATAATGTTGTTGAGTTTTGAAGTGCAATAAATAGAAGCACAATATTTTTGAACTACTAGTAATTACTTCTAATGACATATGTGTTCTTTTAACAATTTCAATTTATCATTAAGTAATTACACTTTAGAAATTCAACTATAAAATCATAAATATAGTAGAGATCGGAATGCACAAAAACACAAGATTTACCTTGGGAAAGCCCACTTGTAGGAAAAACCCAACAACCTTCTTCTTAGAAAAATTCTTTAGTTGAACAAGAGATACATCTAATTTTGCTAGTCAATTGTGAGGTCAAACTAACCAATAAAGCTTATGGCCAAACCTAGTCTCCAACCCTCAATTCAAGCCTCCAATTTCTCCTGTAATTCAGCTTAATTTGATCTCCCCTAGGCTGAAATTAAGCCTCCATAATATACCGAGAAAACTTGGCCTCCCATATTTTCAACTTGCCTAGAAACTAATACCGTGTATTGACACATGTAAGGTTTGGAGAAATAATTGTGATTTAGAGAGAGAGAGAGAGAGAGAGAGAGAGAGATCCATCCTTCTTCTTCTTCCTTCTTGTCCTTCGTGTCCTTCGCTTAGATGCCCATAAATTTCTTTCTTGTGAGAGGTTAAATGGTGCCTTTGTAGAGAAGGTCAAATGCCTTTATATAGTGATATGCTTATCTGGAATGGGTGTGTATCTTCACTGGGCTTACTTGACTTAAGAGAGGGCCAACTTGAATATTTGGAGCCAAAAATACAAAATTAAAATTTTGAAATTTTCTCTTTTAAATATGACATGAAGAACATGTCCTATATAAATTCTTTCAAGGGCTAACTAATAAAAATGACATGAAGAACACGTATAAAAATTATTTTTACATTACAAGGGCTAAAATTTAAATTATGAAGACAAACCATAGCTAAACAAATTCACCACTCCCTCTTATTTAGGGAGGTATTCATAATGACTAGATAAATTTTCTTCATTGTGACCAAATTTATATAAAAAAATGGTTATAATAAATCATCACCATAGTGGAATCACAATTGTGACACATGGTAATCTAATAGCATCAATTCATTACCATAATTCAGGTCATCACTTTATACCTATGGTACATCCTCACCATAATTTGGTTCAATGCTTTAGACACATGGTAAATCAACTACATCAACTAATCCCATCATTCATATCAATACTTCAAACCTATGGTGTGTGATCACCATAATTTTTGTCAATACTTCATACACATGGGATATCATTTAGCATACAACTAGCCTTCCATAATTCAAGTTGATACCTGACACATGGCTTCCTAACTAGTCTTGGTTCACCATTATGGTGAATCACCAAAGGCAAAAATCTAGCTCCACAGTCCACACATTGATGCTAAATGAACATGATGCTCCAAGACCATTCTTACTAATTCAATTCATACATGACACAAGAAGAATGTTAATCCTCTGCGATACATTCTCGACCTATATAGGGAGATTATATACTTATATAATATCCTATATGTATAGGGATTGGTGTATAGGCAATGACATTCTCCCCGTGGCAAGTACCTTTAATTGAATTAGGGAGATTATCCATATGTCAAGTACATTAACCTGAATTTTCGACCTTGAAATATAAGTTTGGATCAACATCACTTTTGGAGAAACCAAGTCTTGTCAGATAATTGTCAATTCATGTATACTAGTATCTCAATGCTTGCTTAAGTCCATACAAGGCTTTCTTCAATATACAAACATGAGACTCTCTTCCATGGACCTCAAAACCTTGAGGTTTCTCTTTGTACACTTCTTCTTCAATAACACCATTAAGAAAAGCAGTCTTTACATCCATTTGATGTAAATTCCAACCCATAGAATAAGAAATAGAAATAATATATCTAATCATTTTTTACCTAGTAACTAGAGAATAAATATCATCGTAATATTCTCCCTCTTTCTAAGAGAACCCTCTAGCCACAATCTCATATTGTATTTACCAATACTTTCAATCCACTGCATGCTTGATCTTGTATACCCATTTGGAGGAGACCACTAATTTTCCTTCAGGTCTAGGAACAATCTCCCATACATCATTCTCCATAATCACTTGGTATACTTCTAACATCGTGTAATGAAACCCACAAAACACACTTACTTTTTTATGATCAATATGCAAAAGAGTCATATCACTAACTAGTAATTATAAAATTTGAGGGTTTTTCCTTCTAATGCTTTACTTGCATATTCAAAAAATATTAACAACCTTATATTTCATTAATTTCTTGAAGATCAAGGTTTATACGTGTAACCATCATATGTGTATAGTTTAACTGCCTAAAGAATTCTTCTCTGTTGTCAAAATATTTAGTTATAGCTCTTGACTTGTCCATTCTTTAATATACTTGTATATTATATCTAAACTTCTTTCTTTTATCTTGGAAAAAATAACTATGATCTTGACTTGTCCATTCTTTAATATACTTGTGTACTATATCTATACTTCTTTATTTTATCCTGGAAAGAATAACTATGAACTTCTATTTGATTTAACTATGATCTTTTATTTGATTTTTTTTTCTTTCATATAGTAAGACATTTTAGGTTGTATGCATTAACCTATTACACCTTTTGTTACAAATATGAAATCTAAATTTAAGTTTTCAAAGCCATCCTAATTTCATATTCAACACATATTAATTCCATAATATGCAAATCATATCTTTTTTTTTTTTTTGTAGACTAAGGTGGTGCTCATTCTATTACTGAGTATAAACAGGCTTTACACAATATCAAACAGGACAGCATAAGCCCGCCCACGAGGGGAAACCGGGCCGAAATACCATCTAAAGTTTTTAAAAGCAATCCAAAAGTAGAAAGTCTTCAGCCTAGCAGACATGGCTATAAGAGCTATACGGTCTTGAAACTTCATATAACTAGCGTTAAAACTATCGTTCTGAATGGTCTGATTGTTTCTATCAAACATATAACCAGAAACAAAATCATAGAACCAGAAACAAAATTTAAACATAAAAGCAACTTAGTCGTTGTCTCCAGCGTTCTGCTTGTCGGTAGCTTCCTCTGGTTCAGGGGGGTCTCTGTTCAGCATCTTCTGGATGGAGTCCAGCTGATCTTCCAGCTTGGTCATCGCAATACGCAGATAGCTAAGCTCCATGCGTATCTTTTGATCCCCAAGCGCCAGCTCCACCATTTCTTTGGCCACATGCTCCATGGCTTTGGCAAGAAGCCCCTTCATAACCCAGTAAATATGCAGAGATTGCTTAATAAGGGACATCCGCCCACGGGTATGCCCAGGGTCGTGGAGAAGAAATTCCAGGTCGCCCATTTCCTCCTCCGAATTATTTTGCAAAGCCTCCTCCTCAAGGAAGTCCATAATCCTGCGGACCCCCGGGTGAGAGTGATGAATAAACGCCTGCTCAGCCCGACGGATGCGGCGACTGACGGTTTCGTTGGGCTTTCTCCCTTTGCCCGAACGTCTGGAGGGCTCCCCTTCCTCCTTCACTGGCTCATTCTGCCCTTTGCCCGAGCGTCTGGAGGGCTCCCCTTCCTCCTTCACTGGGTCATTCTGCCCTTTGCCCCGCTTACCCAAATGGGTTCCTTCATTGTCAAAGGGGATATTGTGCTTCCTCCTATCCGAGCGGCGGCACCCCGTCTTTTGATACTCAGGCAACTCAGTCTTAGCCTGCTGCTTAGTTCTTTCAATAGGGGTCTTTTGGGGGTTCCTGTGACTGCTCATACCATGATAGCCCAGGTCAGCCTTCGGGGCCTCCTCCCCCTCCTGAAGCCGAGAGCAGCCTCTTCTCTTGCCATAGTGGCGTGTTTTCGCATCCCGACAGTTACGATGCTCCACTGGTTTCTTACCTTGCCCATCCGCCACAACAGTTTTGGGATGGCGCTCGCCAACCCCCATCAAATCTGGGGCCCTATCCTCCTCTGAATTATCCTCAATCTCCCACACGGTGAAAGGCGGGTCTTCCTGCATAAAGACGCGGCCAGCTTGACTCCTATTCTCGTCCTTTGCCTTCCGATGAGAGTCTGCTTGTTTCAATTTCCCTCGGGTCTCCATACTAACCGGAAATCTGGCCCGAAGATATCTCTGTCTACTCACAATTGATCCAGTGTTCTGGCGACTTTCAATGGGAGCCTCCGAATTTCTCCACCTTATGACCTCGCAGAAAGCCATAACCATCTTCCCATCATAGATATAAGGCAAAAGCCTTTCATCGGGGGTACGAATTGGATCGGTTTCCAAGAGGAGCCAGTAGATCGCCGTCAGATCTCTACTCTCCGCCATCATATCCTCATTACTCTTCGTAGCAGTGTTGTCAGGAGCACCGCCACCATCGCCTTTCTTAGTTCTGTCATTAATTTCCTGATCATGATTGTACTTCTGATTAACCTCTTCACCCGCCGTTCTTGTGCTGCCAACAAGGATTTGGATCATCAACCTGGGTGCCGTGATGATGACCACTACAGGCCCCGAAAGCCCCATATTGTTCCACCGAAAACTCCAGCGACCCTTTCTAGGCCAGCTCATTGATCCGTGTATTGGCATGGGGGTTTTGAACATGATCGGCCCTAATAAGGTCCGCCAGCGCCTTCCACTCCTCATTTCCTTCCACTGCCCTCCATTGGCTGTCGATTTTGGTGCCGCGACCTCTGCAACCCCAATTGGCCAACCAATCCGCGACTTGATTTCCTTTTCTGCGGACATGATTAATAATTATGTAGTCAATACGTTTGAGGAGCTCCGCGATTTCTTTAACTATTCCGGCAGTTCGCCAGCTCTTAGCCACCTTCTCCCATCCCTGCCCATTGTTAAGCCTCCGCAGAATGTCCACCGCAAGTTGCGAGTCCCCCGTGATTTCTAATTTGGAGTAACCATTCCTGACGGCTATCTGTAGGCCCTGGTGTAGAGCCCAGAACTCAGCCTCGTTATTGGTCATCTGCCCTCCCCAGTCCGCATAAATCCATCTGACACTTCTGTTGCTATCCCTGAATATCCCTCCGAAACCAGCGTCACCCGGGTTCCCTTTCGAGGCCCCATCAAAATTGAGTTTAACAAACTGGTCTTTGGGATATCTAAACTCTTCAGGACTTTGAGATCGCATATCCTGACTAGTTGGGCCTTTGAAGTGGACCATTTCAGGCTTGAGATTTAGGTTGTTCAGGATTTCTTGCTCCTCCGGAGTTGCCTTCCAGTCATCATCCTCCCACTTACTTACTAAGATGGTCTCCCTTATACTCTCAGACACCCGAGCCCAGATTACCTCCGGATTTTTGGCGGAATTTTGGAATATCCTCCTGTTGCGTTCTTTCCATGTTAACCAGAGTATGAAGGGGGCGGAAAGATTCCAGGCCCTCTGGATCACCCGGCATCCGAAGGGTTCCTTATTCCAGTTAAAGATTAAATCATTGAATTCTTCACTGATGAGTCCTGGTTTTTTGAACAAACGAGTGGCAAGCAGCCAAAGTTTCTCTGAGAACGGACAGCTGACAAACAAGTGGTCTCTAGTTTCCGTATCAGAGTTGCACAGAGAGCAGCGAGATGGGCCAATAAACCCTTTCTTCTGGATGCGATCCCAGGTTAAGATTTTGTTTTTAGTTGCCAACCAAATAAAGATTGTCACCTTCGGCCACCAGTTGGCCTCCCAGATTGTTTTCCAATCTTTATTACCAACTCCTCTGTCCTGAGAGCTCATTAAGTAATAGGCCTCCTTGGAAGTAAAGGTCCCCTTCATGGAATTCCCCCATCGGAGGATGTCTTTTCCCCGACGAACTCTAATTCTTCTTGTTCCCAATTCTTTCCTGTACCCCTCTTGGATCTCTGTAGGGAGCTCCCGAGCCCACGCTGTCGGATCTTCCCAGACTCTCCATCCCTCCGATATGCCGTTCCCTTTCCAATAGTCCCTTACTGTAATTCTGTTCTCTTCCACGCTGTCACGGATCTGGATGAAGTTCTGGATACTATTCAAACTTTCTCGTTGTTGCCACCGATCATCCCAAAAATTGGCTTCAGCTCCACCCTGGATTTCCCAGAAAGTATGTTTACCAATCAGATCCCGGTTTTGAGAGGCTAATTCCCAGATGGCAGAGCCTTTGGGGATCTCCTGAAGTTTTAGGACATCAACCTGAGAGACAGGCATGCTATATTTAGTCCTCCATATGGCTTTCCAGAGATCACTTCCGCCACTAAGCCATCTCCACCATAGCTTAGCACCTAGAACCCTGTTAAGATTTTCAGGATCCCTTAAGCCTAACCCACCTTTTTCTTTTCTTTCAGTGAGTTGACTCCACGAAACCAAGGCCCATTTTTTCTTCTGGTCAGATCCGCTCCATATGAATTTTTGGATGATTTCTCTAATTTTAGCGCAAACTCCCAGCGGAGCAGCCATAATCGAGAGAGGGTAGATAGGGATGGCTTGAAGAACCGACTTAGCCAGAACAATCCGGCCAGCAATATTCAGAACTCTAAAGGCCCAATTAGCCACTTTGTTGTTAAGTTTGTCCAGCACACCTTGCCAATTTTTCATTCTCCTAGAGGTATAGTCCAAAATATTGCCCAGATATTTGGTAGGTAGATCCCCTTTCTTGAATCCCAGAATTCTGATTAAGTGGGATTTGATCTGATCAATTGTGTTGAATATAAAGATACAAGACTTATCCTTGTTAATTTCTAATCCAGAAGCCTCAGCAAACAGGTCCAGTATCCTTCTGAGTTGACGGACTTCTCTAACCGTTGGTTCCCCAAACAACATTATGTCATCCACGAATTGTTGATGGGTTAAGGGCAGATTATTGCCCCAAATTTTCAGTCCTTTAATTCTGTTGGCTAATATGCAAATCATATCTTAGTTTAACCCTACCTTTTATTTTTTTAAAGTTTATTTGTAATTATTTTATATATATATAAAAATAATTATTTTTT
>APFE031065624.1:54420-74522 GCA_000404065.3 Pinus taeda
CCTCATATCGATTTTTGGAATATGGTGGGTCTTCGATCCAACATTAGAGTCTATGAATCATGATTAACATTTCTTTTGTTCTCATCATGAGTTTCCTTTAGTACCTTTTCACCATTAAAGTATTTCTTGTAGAAAATTTGTCAAATTTGTCCTCAAATCTGCCATGTTTGTCTTCAAATCTGTCTTCAAATCTGCCATGTCTCCCTTCAAATCTATCTTCAAATTGTCCATCTTAGCTTCCACGCCCTTTAACTTAGATTCCACGCCATTTATATTAGCTTCTGTTAGCTTTTGTGAGAGTAAAATTTGTTGCACTTGGTCTTGTAATTTTGATATATCATGTAGCATTTCTTCCTCTTCTTCATGAGTCATGCTAGAGCTTTCAGGTTGCTTACTAGGTGTTTGCATTTTCTTTCCTCGGGGCATCACTGACTGATAATAATGCTCTAGTACGCCCTTTGAATTCCTTCAAAATAAATTTTCAAACTAAGCTTAAGCAAAAATTTAAAAAAACCTACACATCTTTTTTCACTTTGTAGGAGTTCGATATTGCCTCTGATGTATCTTTGTACTTTCGGATCATCCAGTTCTGAAATTACAACTTGCAGTAGCCCTCTATGTCATTTTTCCAATGCCACCAGTTTGATCCAAATTGGATTCTCCAAGGAAGAGTTATGTGAAATCTCCCACAGTGACCTGACTATAGACTAGTTCAGTAGAGCGAACTTGTACGACGTGCCATGAGTCACTGTTTCGACCATTGGCTCTGAAAAATATGTACAAGAAACTACAGTCCATCCTCTTTCTGTACCTTCTTAGGAAATTTTAATCCGATGCTCAAAGAGAAAGTTATGATGATTTTCCCCAGGTCACCTGTTTGGAATGTAATTCAAGAGTCTGCAAAAAGACTAACTTCCTTAGATCATATCTCCGCAAATATAGCATGAAAGCCTCTGAAATTCGGACCTGAGGTTCAGCGCAATTTCTTCTCAAATGGGTTTTTTTTTTTAGCTTCTGAAACATCACAAAAAAAAAGTAAAAAAAAGTTATAGCGAAAATTCTATGATAACCTATTTTGAGCAGCGAAACCCTAGAATCCAAAGCTCTGATACTAAATGTTATGAAACCAACTCAAAAAAGATAGAAAAGATAGATAAACGCCTTAGAATTCAGCCTCTTCGAGGGGGCAACCTCCTTTACATTACATGAATGAACAATTCTTGGATGATTCCAATGACAAAACCTCCTTTCTATATATAGGAGTCTAAGGAGCCACAATATAACCCAACCGACCTAACAATAATAATATAAAGCCACAAAAATAATAATAGAGGGATACTATGGGGCACAGTAATAACAATATGGGGACAATAGGGACACAAAAATATTAATAAGGGATACAACTACAATAGTAATGGGGTAATCACTAGTATTATAGGGATCCAACATTTTCCCTCGCTTGAAAGCCTAAATTTGTATGTCTCTTACTTCTTTGTGATCTTGGAAGAATTGTTTGTGTAATTTCTTGATGAAGAAGAAACAAAAGAAAGAAGATTAAAACTCACAAGTAAATACCAAGTAAGAAAATCTACTTTATCTTTGATTTTCTAACACCAAAAACCCCAAAAAATATTACTTCTGGTAAAATAAGTTTTCTACTATAAAACCATTGTGTTGTATGATCTCCCCATAGAGTTTTAATGCATTGATACCATGTTGAACTTTTGACACTAGATATGATTTGTTTTTCTCATAATTATTTTATACCCAAAAAATAATTTATACTCAAACTATAATCTGAAACTATTGAAATAAATACATCGATGTTCTCAACTTTTAAAAATAAAATATGCAACAAAAAATTAAATAGGAAATCACCACAAGGAAATATAAATATTTTCCCAATAAATCTCCCTTCAGTTTCTATTAAATCTTGAAAAATTTAGGGCTTAGAACCACAAAGAAATTACACAAAAAATACAACAATATTAGAATACGGAAATTACCTTAATATATTTGACACAAGGAAGAATTGTCCCCCTCAAAGATGGATGCTCTGGAAGATGAATTGGCCCTAACAGATCTCAGACTGAACCTACAAAATTAGGCCCTCCTAACTATGCAACTTGTGTGAATTCTTGGCATGTTCAAGGAAACTTAACCTTCGTGTCTTGGTCCACCTGTTAAAAGTTTGATCCCTCACTCATAGTATCGACCTGCTTAGGATTTTTTCCCTCTCTCCTCAAAGTCATGAGCCCCTTAAAAATTATCAACTCTCATAGGAATTCTCCTTCCAAATCTCTGTTGCACACTTTTCCTCTTTCTCCTCAATCACTCAAGCTTCTCACTCATGAGAGAATTGCTTCCTCAAAAAATAAATGTATCTCCATCCTTTCCCTTAGGTTCTTTTTATAATTTCACTTTATCCAAATCCATAATCTCCAAATTGATAGAGGGTTGTGATTAAATCCTAACCCACCTAGATCAACGATGGAGATTATATCTAAGTCGCTTAAATAGTTAGATTGTTTGTCCTTAGAAACTTTAGCTCAAAATCCAACACTAATCAATACATTAATTAATGTGTTTTTCCTAACTTAAAACTTGGGAAAAAAATCATAATACTTGCTCCTCTTGAACAAGCACCTAAAGAGGACTCTCTCCTACATGTTAGACACTTAAATACCTTCCAATGCTACAAACACCAACATCTAACAAACATTTTTCTTACAACAATAATTATTTATGTTGTGTTGTTCTATATGTCTAGCTTTGCCATTGATGGTGATGCCTATCAGAAGGTTTCCTCCATGACAACCCCTTGACCAAACGCCACAAAATAATCTAAAAAAAATAGTTTTACTATTCGATTTGTATTCACAAAAGCATTTAAGTAAAATGGACTACATACTTACCAAAATTTGTAGTAACCTCTCTATTCATGGTCTACTTAAAGAACTTGGTGCTAGGTCTATGCCAAAATTTAGACATTCCTCCTCCTACAAAATGTTAATTGATAGCACCACTATGACACCAAGTAGCCCTCTTATGTAGCTTAACAAAATGATTTAAAGAGTCCAAGTTATTGAAATATGAAGAATCCATGAGGCACCACATGTCCATGTTTAGATTTCAATCATCTTCATCACATATTGAGATATTTCTAGATAAACTTGAAAAATTATTGGATGGAGGTTTCTTCCAATCAAGACTCTCAAGGATGACATTGACTGGATTCTAAAGGTTGATGAATAAATCGAATTGTATGAACAATATGTAAAAATTTTGAGGTACCACCACTTGTTGGCATTAGATGTTGTATTCTACTGGTGGGCGCCTCTATTTTCTTTGACCTCTCCTTATTTTTTTTTATGTGCCTACCTACAATCATTGCTTCCATCTACATAATTCAAATCTCAATTTAGTTTTGTGGTTACTTGCAGCATGGACTTTTACAAATGATTCTAATTTCATCTAGTCTCGATATTTGTGTGGACTATTATTTCACTTAACATCAAAGGTTACATTATTTACTTTAATAAGATAAGGTGAACAAGTAAAAGTTTAAGCATAATATCCTCTAATTTTCCATTGATAGTAAACTTCCTCCACCTCATTGAACATTGTAATTTAAATTTAGACAAGACCCCATCACATCTCTACATGGTAACTAGCATAGACGCACCTTGTAATGACCCATGAAAGGAACTAGGCTAAATAAATCATTATATAAAACATTTAAAAATAATAAATCTGTATAATTGTCAATCTCTTTGGGAATTCTATATGTGGGTTTCATGGGATAAATCAATGCATTGAAAAGGTTTGCTTACCATAGTGGTTGTTTTTTCCTACAATGTGCAAGTCATATGATTGTAGGCATGGATTTTACCAATGACGAGGTCGACATTACTGCAATTGAGTAGCACCCTCAAGATCTTCATGGACGCTTGCCTACATTAGGTCAATTAGTGGTGGATTTCCCCTTTCAACTATTAAAATTCAATAATGAGAGGCCAAGAGGCACATGAGGTAGGGTGTAATATAATATATTTTGACCCTGGAGACAACTCTTACTCTAAGGAGTTAGTGTCTAGGCATCTTTATCATCATGAAAACTTTTTAAAGAATATTGGTTGGAGTTGGACTATATAAAGTACATTGAATAATTTTAAATCAGAGGCTCATCACCCATAATCAAATGGCTAACACTTGAGGGTTGCAAACCTCACAAATATTTGTGAGAAGGTAAGAGGCGAAACTTAGAAGAGGCAACATTAAAACCAGATTTAAGTTCTAAACCCGAGAATTAAATGATGAACAAGATAAGGAAGCATGGTATGTGGATGTATTTTCTAAAAAAGATAGAACTCTAATAATACACTTTTTCTCAAATTACAGGTATCGTTTGGAACTATCAACAACATAGGTAAATATGTAGTCACTAAATCATTATATTTTTCATAAGAAAATTCCTTGCTTGGCGGTAGTTTGGCATGTAAAACCGCAAATTCTCACGTGAAGGAGGTTATTGTTTGCATGAACAAGGTAATAATGTTCATTGTCTCGTGTTTAAAGAAAATTGGTAGCCATGACAAAACAAACTCGCAGCCTTGACCAATAAAAGGATAGTGCACTGATAATGCTAAGGGAAATGCCAACCAAATATCAAGCAAAAAGAAACCTTCTTCGCCTTTGGGTGGCAACATGTCTATTTCTCTAAGCACTCGTGGAGGCTTTGACCTAAAACGTCCCTGCAATATATTTGCTCATATTTTTTAAATACATTATTACTAGCAAATGAGAAATATGCAGAAGATGCAGAGAGTTTGAACAAATTGTTGCTTAGTGAGTTTACATCTAACTGTGACCATTTTAACCCATTTTGATAAATTTTGAGGACATTTTCCACTTCAAGATAATATCAAAAATATGCCCTCCTTTGTTGGAATGGAGATTTGAAAGTGTTCGACCCTTAATCCTAAGGGTTAAGGTTGGGTTATTTTGTATTATGTTTAGTGGTTATTAGAGTTTAAGAAGGCCCCAAAACTAATTCAACAGTTTCTTCTATGTATTAATATGTACGCATTGTACATCATTCATTGAGATCACTATTTAATATAGTTGATTTTGGTTTCCAATATTGTGTGTTCAAGAGTGGTATCATAGTGGAGGTTTATATGTTTTGTTGATTGAGTTGAGCCACTTGTTTTGTAACCTTCCCGGCGCTCCTCATTTTACAAACTTTGAACTTTGAACTCCTTGCCCTCATTTGACAGACTTTGAACTTTGAACTCCTTTCTAGTAGTCTGTCTATGGCATTATAAAAAATGTTAGATGACTAAGAATGTGGTGCATCTTTGAATTAAAAGGAGAAAAATACATGTGGAATCTATGTTGAAACAAGAAGAACAATGCTAGATGACTGAGAATTTTGTGCATCTTTGAATTAAAAGGAGAAAAAGGCATGTGGAATCTATGTTGAAGCAAGAAGAACTAGCTACCTGGAGAAGTCTGTAATGGAGAAATAGTGTTGTAACATAAAGAAAATGTATGAATTCTTATTTTAATCGAATAATTTTTTTTATTAATCTTCAACTAAAAGGAAGAGTGGCATAAAGGTATGGTGATAATAAAAAAATGCACTCGAAGAGTGGAAATGAAGAATTTTTAAAAATAAAATGTTATGGACATCGGAGGTTAAAAGGACATTTTAAAGTAATATTTTAAAGATATTTGGCATGTTGGAATTGGTGATGAAAATATGGTAAATATTTATCAAAGGGTAAAAGTAGTAAAAGAAAATTCACAGAATTTTAAAATTTTATATGAGGTATTTTCAAGTATTTTAGATCAAGGAATATATTTCTTTGATTTTTATTATTACTTCAAGGTTCATTGAAATTCAAACTTGATGGCTATACATAGAGCATAGAGGTATGAAAAATAAATAATTAAATTATAATATAATATTGTTGTCTTGTTATCAATTGAAACAAACAACGATGGAGAAAAGTATATCACTCAAAGGTGATACATTTCCTATATATTTATATTACTTCTGGAATCCAACATCTTGTGTGGGAAGAGGCAGTAAAAGTGAATAGAGAAAGAAACAGATAAACGTGAAAGTTAATAGGAGAAAAAGTTGGTGAGTATTAAGTGAATGGAAAATGTATAAAAATTGAGATTAAAAAAATATTTCTCATTTCTTTTATTATATTTAAGAAAAATTTCTTTTATTATATTTAAGAAAAAAATGGTTAAATAAAGGTGAAATGAGAAAGTAAAAGTAAAAGTGGATGATTATGAAATTAATTAACTTGGAGTTAAAAGTGGTGGAAATATTTCACGACAAGTTTGTTTTGATTTGAAATAAGTTTTAGAACTTGAAGAGAAAAATAAAAAGGGAAACACTGAAATTTGAACCTGTTCTCTGTTGGATTATTTTTTAAGCCCACCATCAAATCATTAAGCCAATTTTTATTTAAAATAAAAGGACAAAGGGATTTATATTTTCTTTTAGAGGAGTACTTCATATATTTGAAAATTTAAAAAGGATTTATCTGAAGAAACCTTTGGCTCTTTGGTATATGAAAGAATTGACTATGCGAGTTCATGTGTATGTCAAGTGAAGTTTAAATTATAAAAATTTTGAAAATAAAATCAAGGAAAGAAAAGACATTGTGGTTAGAAGAGCTCATTTGGTATGTTAAAGATTACAAAGTCACAAGTTCAAATTTTTGGTTGTTCTGGGAACTGTTATGAAGGTTCCATAGTTGAAGTTTGTTCAGACCTTAAGTTCTCCCACATATGTTTGTAGTTATCCTTAAAAACCATTTCTAAAAGACATTCAACTCTTGGCTGAGATGCATTTTTGCATTTTGAGCTCTCATTCTTGGACTTTGGACTTTGATACATCCCTTCGGATTATGGGGGGAATGTTAGACAACTAATCCTAGGGATTAAGGTTAAGTTAGTTTGTGTTATGTTGAGTGGTTATTAGAATCCAAATAGACCCAGAAACTAATACAACGATTTCTTGTATGTATTAATATGTACACATTGTACATCATTCATTGAGATCAATATTTAATATAGTTGATTTTGATTCCAATGTCGCGTGTTTAACAAAAAAACAGTGTTGAAGTTCCCTGTGTACTAGAAATATGTTACTTTGAAGATAGGAAAGTCTCAATTATTGATGCACAAGTGACCATTGTCAACACGTCTTGCTTATTTAAATACTTTACATTTTTGAAACTATTGAAGAAGGTCGGAAATTACATTCTTGATTGGGTAAAATTTTGTGCTACAAGCAAGAGCAACAATTCCATTATATGTTACTTTTTGTTTTGATGCATTTTTTTTAATGGTAAATAGGCTTGTTTTCTTCACTCCTTCGACAAACTATAACCTATTTATACACATTAAAAGCAATCATTAAATTTGATATGTGTACTGACATAACATTATTATACTAGATACATGATCTTAATCAACTATATTGAATATCAATATACATCCATCTTAAGCGCAGATCTAACATGAGCGGAGAGGTATCAAATTTCTTTAGGTGCAAAATTATTTTAGAGTACAAAAAAGATGTAATTTTTTTATTGTTTAAATTATATTTTTGAATGTTATAGAGATTACATAACATTTGTATTGAGCCATTTTATCAACACATATTAAACTTGTTTTTTTTCATTATTAACATATTTTTAAAATATGTCAAAATTAATTTAATTAAAAATAATTTATTCATAACCGGCATGGATATTTTAACATTTTTTTCTATATATAAATATATATGAAGTTTCCTATCATATGTTCAAAATATTTTTCAAAGTATAAGGTTTAACATCTTAGTTACATTTTTTTTACTTCTAATTACTCTACATTGAAATTATATTAGGTCATATGGACAACTAATTAAATATGCATAACATTTTTTCTTTTTTCTTTCTTATTATTGTGAGCGTATTTTTCTATTTAGAGAATATTTTATTTTTATTTTCAGAGAGACAAACATACTTACACATCAGCCTTCACATTGGGCTCTAGAATGAGCCCCTCGGCTTAATTATCGTAATTTTTTTATTAAACAAATATATAATATTTTTATTGCTAAACTATTATAATGATTTAATCATATATATAATATATAATATGCAAAATTAATGATGATTGCAATCCAATCCTTATTAATCATATAATAAGATGCAAAAATAATTGATGATTAGAGTCTAATCTTTATTCTTGTATAAGTATATATCTTGTGTATTGATATTCATAGTTTTCAACATGGTAGTACTCCTTTTGGACATTCACAAAATCACTCAAGTGGATTTAGTCCCATATGCTAATCATCTCCAAAATGATGTACATCGTGAGTATCCCACCAATGTTTTACATGGGGTAGGAACTTTTGGCATCTCGAAGTCAGCTTCTCATTGCTCAAAAAATTGTGAACAAAGAAATAACCCTCCAGTTGAGTTATCCATGCACTAATATTTTTTGTGTCTATCCAAATTAACTTGCACATTGAAGGGCGTTCCTCCAAAATCATTGCTTATTTCACGTGCCTTTGTCATTGTTGTTAGTAGTTGAAGGATTTAGGAAAATCTTCATCATCTCATTACTTTATCACTTAATGGTTTTAATGAGAACTTAATATGACCCTTGCTTTCTCGTCTTTGTTTTTGTTTATCATTATGGGGTCAGTTACATTGGTGAATAAGAACCACACATACATTAATTAGCTTGAGGCCCAACTCTTTGCACCTTGATCTCATTGAAGATATCCATAAAAAACAATAAAGAGAAAACATCAACACAAAAAAGGGAAATGGATATATGCAATGAAAACCAATATCTATTAATGAAACAATGGAGAAAACACTATAAAAATATAATGGATAGAATTTTGGTAGTCATCTTTGAGAAGAAATATTTCTATGATAGTCATTCGCAACATCAATTAAGAAAAAATAAAATATTAGAATTACATTTTATAACAGAGAATGAAAACCATTACTTATTAATGAAACAACAAAAATGTAATATCTAAAATGTTGGTAGTCATCTCTGAGAATAAATATTTCTATGATAGTCATTCACAACATCCATAAAAATTAACATAGTCTTAGAATTGCATTTTATAACAAAGATTGCATGGCAATTTATACTTGCCTCTTAAAAATAGAGTAGCGGTTGAGCCATAACAACTAAGGTGGAAATATGAAAAAACAAAGAAAGATATCCTCAACAAAAAATTAACCATTAGAAAGGTCAAAATTAAAAAGTAAAAAAACTTAAATAGAAAAAATAAGGAAAAAAAACTTATGAATAATGAAAAAAGTGAAAATAGTTGAACAACCACAACAAAGTTCAAAATAAGTAAAACATAGGAAAAGACCAAAAATAAAATAAAATTGAAAAAACATTATCACAATATGACACCCAATTGGGAGCATGCCAGGATGGAGCGGGCTAGGGTTTGGGCGCGAAGGTCTCGGGAGGCTTCCTGCACAGGCTCTGGTGGATGACAGTAAAGATAGCGTTGGTTTCTGGCGGTCAGATGCAGGTTTTATGGTGGTCTTTTTCTTGAAGAGCGCAGCTGACAGCTGGAAGAACCTCGTGATAGGTTAAATGCTTTTCTGGTTTGTTTAATGAACTTCACTATTCTATTTACTGCCGCGGAGGTTTTTACACTTTGTCTTATCGCTTTGGGGGAAGCTTTTCCCGTGTTTTTCCAAGGTTTAATCGGTTATCATTGCCATAAGTTTGACCCGACTGCCGTCGTTGGTTTTGTGCTCCGGTTTCACTTATTGTTTTGACGCAGTCTTCCCGTGATTTGGGGTTTGGTTGTGCTAACGTTGTTGTTGTCGGTTTTTTCTTCGCGGCATCTTAACCATGGTTAACCCGGAGGAGCTAGTTGACTTAGACCCGTCTCTTGAGGACATTTTGTCTATGTGGGGCAAAGACACATCTCTTCAGAATGTGGAGCATTTCTTTGGCGTTCAGAAGTTGACAGAACCGTCTCTAAATCATTCGGCTGGTTTTCCTTCGTTTTTGCATCTAAGTGGTTCTTTATCTCCTGAAAATGTTAGGGCCCGTAATCAGGGTGTGCAGGGCCGAGTTTTGGAGATACCAGCAGCGAATGGGTCTTTTTCAGATGTTTCAGTGGCAGGTCACAAAGGAAAATCAGTGGTTTCGTGGATCCCTCCGTCGTCTGCTGTTGTAGGCACAGATAGCCCTGGTTGGCTTGCAGGATTTGTCTTAGAAAGCTCAGCCGGTGAGTGCCCATCTCACACTAGGGTTTCTCTTCCAAATGTGCCACGTCCTTCGGGGGTCTCTCTTCCTATGAGCGGCGAAGGGTTTTGTGGGACTGGGACAGATGTGCCGCCGTTAGGGGACTCCCCTATCGGGGAAAGAAACGGCCCAGAAATTCTTGTAAGCGGTCCTTCTAATCTTCTGCAATCCCCCTTGGGGGCGGCTCCTCTGGAGGATTTGACACACGAGGATCTTGTTCGGTCTGAATCTCCTGAGATCATTGGTACTACTGAGGAAGTTCTGAGGAGAAGAGGTGGTAAGAGGAAACCACAGAAGCAGTTTGGGGTTTATGAGCTGAGGAATATTCTGGTTTTAGACATGGAAGGTTCAATAGAGGATTCTCTGATGGCTGCAGACTACACCATTGTTGGTAGGGCAAGGGGAAAGAAATTCTCTCCAGCGGCCCTCCAGTCATGGGGGGAGGAACGCTTTAACAATGGCAACCCACTTTGTTTTGAAGCCAGCTGTCTAGTAAAAGGATGGTTTATGCTAAAATTTGAAGACAAGGCAGCTGCAGATTGGGTGTTGAGTAAAAACTGGTTTATTGGGAGGATACCAATCTTGCTGAAACTTTGGTCCCCCATGTTTGATGCTCTCAGGGAAAGTACAGACGTTTTTCCTGTTTGGGTTCGGGTGCCGGGCCTCCCTTCTTTTCTTTAGACAGAGGCGGTATTTCAAGCCATAGGTAATACATTGGGCACCTTTATGGAAGCGGACTTGTCCTTTAAGGAAACAAAGATAAAAACTATTGCCCGCATTTTGACAAATCTGGATACGAGCAGGGGATTGGCCAAATCAATCCGTCTTTAGTATAAGCATTATGTTTTCAATCAAATACTTGACTACGAACATCTGCCGTTTCGTTGTCATATGTGCCATGAATATGGCCATATTGCAAGTCAATGTCCGCTCCTCAGAAGGCGAAGGCATTTTCAAAGAACGCCATCTCCCAGAGACCCAAGGCGCTATCAGCATAAAGATCCACAGGAGCAGGAAGCTCCAACGACTCAGCTTGAATCGGAACAAGAGGTTCGGGATGTACAAGCCGAGGTAGCAGAACCGGATTCTCGTTTACCTTCGGCAGCACAAGAGGATGTTCCTTTGTCGGATGATGCGGAGGTGGCAGCAGAATGGTGTTCTAATCCGGTTGCACATCCATGCGAGGAGTCCTCGGGTAAGTGCCAGCTACCACACATTCTTTTAGAAAATGATCAGGTTTTAAATAATGTGCTCTCGCAAAATAAACTTTCATCTCCTACTTCTTCACCGGAAACTCTCTCGGAGGAAGGAGCCTCCGTTGTCCCGACAAATGACCTTGAGTCTCAACCTGTGGAGGGTTTGATTCCTGACCTCAAATGTGACCATAATTGGCCTCCCCTCTCTCCCCCGGTTCAGGCCACTCCATGTCCATATAACCTTCGGTCTATGGGGATTAAACTTGATCAGCCTGTATCTTATAGTGGTCTTGGACATCCTCCTTCTCAAGAAAATCAAAGGGGCAAACGAGGTAAAAAATCAAATATGTCAAAAGCAAAACTAAAAGCCAAATTTGATGTGGCGGATGGGAAGCAACACTCGATCCCTGGGGTACTTAGAGCAGTGCAGACCCTTGTTCAAGTTATAAAATGATTATTTCTTCTTGGAACTGCAGAGGTTTGGCCAGTAAGCCAAAAAAACTGGCTTTAAAAGAGTGGCTCCAAAAATCAAATTCTGATATTATCTTCCTCCAAGAGACATTGGGAAAGGGCTCCGATGTGGAACAATGCTTGAACTCTTTGTTTCCTGGCTGGATCTTTCATGCTGTAGACTCGTCAGGTCACTCCGGAGGTCTAGCCATTGGCTACAAAGAAGGAAAAATCAAATGTTTAAACCAATGGGGTCTGAGGAATGCAATGGGTATGGAAATCAGGTCTCCAGATCTACCCTTATCTTTTCATATTGTTAACATTTATGGTCCATGTCAAGAAAGGGAAGCTTTCTGGCTGGATCTATTTGCTAAAACTTTGATGAAAGCGCCTCTGATGGTGGTGGGTGGAGATTTAAATTTTTCCTTGGGCAGAACTGAAGCTTGGGGCCCCTCTGCTAGGGAGGATCCTTTAACGGAATTTTTTATACATTTCCTTCAAGCCCACAATCTGATAGACCCTTCCCCTACCTCTCTATCGCCTACCTGGAGAAATAGAAGATCTGGAGAGGATAGGATCGCTAAGAGGCTGGACCGTTTTCTGATTTCTGAAGGCCTTATCAGATCAGTGCCTTTGTTTCGGCAATGGGTTGAGGCAACTGGTAACTCCGACCACTTCCCGATTTTCTTGGACCTGTCTTTCCCCCCACATAAGCCTCCTGCTCCTTTTAAATTCAACTCCTCTTGGCTGGAAGAGCCCTCTTTTAACTCTCTTTTTAAATCTACTTGGATCTGCGCCAACAGGAATGCCTCAGAAAGTAAGAGCTTCTTATTTATGGAAAATTTAAAGCGTCTTAAGATTGCTACCAAGTCTTGGGCAAAAGAAAGACAGAAAAATCAAAATGAAGATTTGACCAAAATCAGAGAGGAGTTGAAGTCTTTGGAAAGTATGGAAGCATATGGATACTCTACACAGTCATCCAAAGACAGAATTTTAAATCTTGAAAAATCCCACACCCAGATTCTTTTGGCAAAAGAAAAAGAATGGAGATTAAAAAGTCGAGCTACTTGGCTCAAAGCTGGGGATGAGAATACTCGTTTCTTCCATAATTATGCCAAAGGCAGAAAATCGTCAAATACCATTTGGAGTTTAAAGGATGAAGAAGGTAGGGAGCTCAAATCCTTTACTGAAATCTCGGGTTTGGGAATGAGACATTTCCAAAAAATCTTCTCGGACAATGGTGAATCCACAATTGCAGAAATCATAAAGACAGCTCAATGCTTTCCTAGATTCATTGAGGAAGGTATGAACGAAGATTTAACAGCTCCGGTTTCTAAGGATGAGGTTGAAGCTGCTATGAAATCTATGGGAAAGGATAAAAGTCCCGGTCCAGACGGCTGGACTGTTGAACTCTTCCTACACTTTTTTGATTTAATTGGGTCAGAATTGGCTGATGTAGTGGAAGAGTCAAGGTTGAGAGGAGAAATCTATAAACCTTTTAATGCAACTTTCATTGCTCTTATCCCAAAGAAAGATGCCCCGGAGTCTTTTGAAGATTTTAGGCCTATCTCTCTTTGCAATTGCATCTATAAAATCATTGCAAAGGTGATAGCAACCAGACTCGTCCCCATTCTGTCCAGGAACATCTCTATGGAGCAATTCGGGTTTCTAGAAGGCAGACAGATTCATGAGGCTATCGGGGTGGCTCAAGAGGTCATCCACAGTGTTAAGCAAAAGAAGAAAAAAGGGGTGATACTAAAAATTGACTTATCAAAGGCCTATGACCGTATCAATTGGCTGTACCTCAGGCTCCTGCTCACTCATTTGGGCTTTAATTTCTCCTTTATAAACTGGATCATGGGATGTATTTCAAATGTCAGCTTTGCGGTCTTGATCAATGGGGAAGCCACTCCTTTCTTTAAGAGTCAAAGGGGACTCCGGCAAGGTTGCCCCCTCTCCCCTCTCCTTTTCTTGCTGGTGGCAGAAGGGTTGAGCAGGCTGATCCACAACGCCAGAAGATCAAACAAGATAAAAGGTATAGAGGTTGCCATAAATCTCTATATTTCTCACCTGCTTTTTGTCGACGATATTTTAATTTTTTCAAATGGCTCTCATAATGAACTAAAGGAGCTTAGAGAAATTTTTGATCTTTTTATGAAAGCTACTGGTATGTTGATAAATTCTGGGAAATCTCAAGTATGTGTGGCAGGTTTTAATAGGAGGGAAAGCTCTGCAATGACTAATCTCTTTCCTTTCCATACTCAATCTTTGGACACCTCCTTTAAATACTTGGGTTTCTGGTTAAAACCAGATGCTTATAAAAAAAAGGACTGGAATTGGTTGATAGCTAAGATAGAGGCAAGAATCTCCCATTGGAGTTTCAGATGGCTCTCAAGAGCAGGTCGCCTGACACTGTTAAAATCTGTCTTGCTTGCTATTCCGGTGTATTGGGCTACCCTGTCCTGGATCCCCAAGGGTGTTTTGGAAAAAATTCGAAGATTGTGTTGCAGATTTCTATGGGCTGGTTCAAGTGAAAACTCTGTTCTTCCATGGGTAGCATGGGAAAAGATTGCCAGACCAAAAGTGTGGGGTGGTTGGGGTATTAAACGGCTCCCGGATTTTAGTCTCTCTTTGGCTGCCAAGTCTGGTTGGAGACTATTATCGGTGGAAAACCTATGGACAAGGGTGATAAAATGCAAATATATCGACCCGCTGCCCTTGGACTCATAGATCAGAAGTCAAGACAAGAAAACGAAACATTCCTCAATTATTTGGAAGGCCACGGTGGAGGCTTTCATTGTGATTGAAAAAGGTATTGCTTGGAAAGTTGGAGAAGGTAAAAATGTTCGTATTGGTAGAGACCCTTGGGTGGGTTGTAACCATTCATATGCTCTTTCTCCTGGCATTTTAAGGCATTTAGACCATAAAGGTATCTACACTTTAAATCAGGTGGAAAAAGTGGGCTTCTCTACCCTTTGGGGTCAGGCTTGGAAGAGTGCTGTAGAACTGGGCCTTGATTTTAGATGGCACCATGAATGGTCCTCATTCATTGAAGAACTCCACAGATCAAACGTTAGGATTAATTCAGAACCTGATGTACTGTTGTGGGCGCATAGCAAATCAGGCAACTATTCTCCAAAAGAAGGTTACGCTTTTCTTATGGACCAGAAAGGTTGGCAAGAACCAGAGTGGTGGTCTAGTAAATTGTGGAAGCTCAAATGCCCTCTGAAATCAAGGGTGTTCCTTTGGTGTCTCCTAAAAAGAAAAGTTCCCACATGGGATATCCTTCAAAAAAGATATTTTATAGGACCTGGCAGATGTCCTCTATGCAAGGCGGCTGAAGAATCTATATATCATCTCTTTATTTCTTGCCCTATCTCGATTAATATCTGGGGGGATCTTTCTAAAATGCTCAATATCAGTGCCCAATGGGATACTGTTTCGTTGGATGAGATCTGGAGGAAGTGGTGGTCTAGTCACCCTGAGAGCAATCTGAGGAACCTTCTCCCGATCTTCTTCTGGGGTGTGTGGTTGACCAGGAACAAATGCATTTTCCATGATTTGCCTTTCTCTCCGACTGTTGTGGCTTCAACTTGTGCTGCTATCTACTCCTCTCTCCCTCCCCCCGAGCCAAATATTGCCCCTTCCCGTGAAGCTCCTCTAATCATTAACGAAAACCTCCCTTGGGGCTTTTTTGATGGGGCATCACAACAGAACAGGGCTGGAGCGGGCATTTGTATTCATTTAAACAAAGAACACTCCCTTAAAGCAGCTATTGGCCTGGGTATGGGATCAAACAACTTTGCAGAACTG
Source organism: Pinus taeda (assembly GCA_000404065.3). Lineage (NCBI taxonomy): Eukaryota > Viridiplantae > Streptophyta > Pinopsida > Pinales > Pinaceae > Pinus > Pinus taeda. The sequence continues at coordinate 70,197 of APFE031065624.1, forward strand.
ACAGCTCTCCGGTTTCTCATGTGTTGGTCCTTGCAAAAGAACATTTTTCGTATTCAAATCTATGGAGACTCCTTGAATGTTATAAATTGGGTGAATGGGAAATCCTCATGTCACAATCAGATCTTGAAGGTTGTTTTAGATGAAATCATGACATTAAAATCTCACTTTAACAGCATCTCTATCTGTCATATTTACAGGGAAAAAAATACAATTGCAGATCAGCTTTCTAAAACAGGCTTACAACAAGTTCTGGGCAGCTGGTCCATAGAGGAATCGAGACATGGACAGTCTTCTCACTCTCAGCTCCCTCCTTTTGCACCTCCAGTATGATGTTTTCCATCCATTCAGTGATTGCACTTGGGTCTATTGGCATCCGATTCCAGTTTATTTTACAGGTTTTTGTTTAAAGGCATCTTGGGCGCATCTTACTTGGCAACTGCATGACCGCTGTTTGGGTCGCCTCTATATATTTTTATTCTCAGGAACTGTTTGAACAGGTTATGTATACGTTTTTTGAAGGTTGTTTTCCTTCCTGGAAGGAGGCCTCTCTATTTTTGTATATCGTTCATGGTTTTATTCAGTGGAAGGGCTATATCTTCCCACGCATAACTGTATTTATGTTTTGCTTCGCGGCTCGGTGGTTACCTGAGCTCAACAACTGTTAAGTTTTTGAATAGTCATTGATTCCTGTATAATGACTTCTCTCGGCTTTTATGGGAAGTCTTATCAGTTTACTTGACGCCACTAGCTGGGATGGAGAAAATTGCTGAACTGTAAAACTTTTTTCTACTTCATGAATAAAAAGTTTTGATCTTTTCTTTTGAAAAAAAAAATATGACACCCAATTAACCAACCAATCACCAAACAGATAAACAAAATTTCAAAAAAAAGAAAAAAAATAGTTCACTCATGTAAAGCTTTGAAATATTGTGCAAAATATTTGGCCAAAACTCAAACTATTAAGGTGTCAAAAGAAAATAAACTAGCAATTGCAGCGAAAGGTGCAAAGAAACGTTGATAGGACGAGTGGGGGAATGTGAAAGGAAACTCTGGTGTTGCACAACATATTAGGCTACAACATCGCAAGGTTGACCATGGCTAAACTTGGTGACCATAATTGACCATGGTTAAGCTTTCTTGACCATGTTTGAACATGGTTGACTATGGTTAAATGTGGTCAAATTATGGTTGATCATGAACATGGTAGTCCATTCTTATTCATTGAAACATAATACAATGATCAAACACAATTTTTAGTACATCTCTATACTATAGTGGCATGTTCCTGTAGTGGGATTTCATTCCACGTTTATATTTGACTTGACTTTGAATTTTTTTCTCTCTTCCATTCATTTGTTGGAGGCAAGAGTTACTTTTTGGTGAGAATTTATAATTGGAAAGAAGTGAGGGAACTAAATATGACAACCATTCTAGGAAAACAACAAATACCTTTTAGTTTGTTTCATTCAGAGTGATTGTGTGTTATTGTGTGTTACTTTAAAGTTACATGATAAAAACAAAAATCTGCAAAAATAAAACTTCTGGACAAATAAATTACAACTGATGCAAAAATCCATGTGAAAGGTTCACTCGAAGAATAAAACAAACAACTAGTAAACCAACAAGTCAAGTTGTCCTTCAATGGAAGCAATAAAATGAGAGTTAAATAAAGAAGCATAGGTACAATACTTTTCAATGACTTCTAGAAGTAAGTTACCAACAATCAAATATTCTAACTCTTGTAAAAGACACTAGAAAGATTGACACCTATCTTTTAAGAAGGAAAAACAATATCAAACCAACATAGAAAACGACCAACAATCCTCTCCCATCCTAAACAAGCATGGAATTCTAACTGAATACAAGTTTTTGATGGAAATAGGATATGTTAAGAAAACCTTTGCATTCCTCAACCAACATATTTAAGCTTCAAGTAACATATATACATTTATAGGAAGGAAATAGGAAGGCTTAGTAAGATGTTAGGCATGTAAGATTTGTTAAGTACATGCAAGATTCAAAGTCTAGGCAAGGATAAAGATTATCTCAAGACTTTTTGTAAAATAAAAAAGCTTCAAATCTCTCCAATTATAGAATATTATCCATAGGTATAGCAATGATAAAATAACAAAAAATAGTAAATACAGAGAAGGAAAAATCCTATTTATCTGAATTATAAAGGTGGAAACATTGCAAAAAATGAAAATTTCAACTGGATTAAAATAAATGAAAATGGTGTAAGCCAAATTAAGAAAAATTCATATAAGCCTTTAAGCTCTACATGGCCATATTTTTGTCGAAGCAATGTCTTTCCATGTCCCTTCTATAAACACCTCTTAATTGGAGGTTTCTAATTTGGGGTGATGGCATACCTCTAGCCATGTTAAGTAGAGCATATTGAACCAATTTCGTTGTCCTAGTTGTATATGAAAGCTATGGAGGGACAATTACTGCTCGTGCTAGAACTTGTAGGTCATTCAAGCTAACTTCCAACATGTTTCCTAGAAATAAATTTAGCTCCCTAACTTCATAGGAAGAATGCATCCTATTTTGACAATTGGTAAAGTAGAATGTGATATTTCTCACGAGGACCAATATTAGGTGGTATGGATCCTTCTAAGCTATTCATTTTCATGTTCACAATTATATTGTTTGGTACTGTTCCACTAAATTTGTTACTGTTGATAATCACTCTTCTTAAAGAAGGACAATGCCCAACCTCACTTGGAAAGATTCCTTAAAAAATGTTGTCACTGAGGTCTAACACCATCAACTTTCCTTGTACAAAGAGATGCAGGAGGTATTGTGCCATTCAAATGATTCCTTATCAAATCCAACAATGTCAATCTGTTCTTCATCCCAAGCTCAATTATAACTCCTGCAGCAAGATAGTTTCCACGACTCAAGAAATACAAACATTACAGGCTTGCAATCGAAGCAGGTATTCTACCACTTAGATTACTATTGTATAGGCCAAGTTCCTAAAAAGGGCCTAGGTTACCAATTTCCCATCGAAGCGATCCCACCAAGATCTTGTTGAACAAATTAAGCTTTCTTAGATTTTCAAATCGACCAATAGGGATTACACCATGCAATAACTTATTATGGAGTTAGGCATCATACAAAGAAGTACAATTGTTAAGCTCAATAAGAATTATCCTTGTAAGGCTATCGTCGTATATGTATATCAACAAAAGTCGTTTCAAGAGCCCTAATGAAGAGTGTAAGGAGACAAAGAGCTAGTCTTGAGAAAGAGCAAGGTCAATGATAGTTCCATAGAAACCTAACTTTGTAGACCTATACATCCATCTAACTGGTATTCATCCAAACTAAGGGCGATGAAATTGCTTAGATTACCTAAGCTTTTAGGGATGCTCCACACGAAATTATTTCCATTAAGGGACAAATTTTTGAGATAGGGTAATACCCCTAAGCTTAAAGGTTTAGTTCCTCGTCGTTGATTGTTTAGAAGATAAATATCAGTAAATCCAAAAAACATTATTCAAATTATGCTTACTAATTTATGAATAGGAATTCACTATATTTTCTAATGAAAATTTGATGAAGGGATATCCGACCATTTATAGAAGGGCAACTTATGAATGTACAAGTGAGTGCCATCAAGATGTAGTTATTGGAAAAAATAATGAATGGGTGGATGGATGAATAAGGGATGAGGCATTAATAGAAGATATTTTGTTAAAAAAAATTTGGATATTCTTATTTCTTATGGAGATAGAAATTACTCATTGAAACCTTGTTTAGATTTAGTTAACTAGTATATTTGAATATTTTGTGAATATAAATTTTATAATAATAAGAAGAAAAAACATAAGAAATAGAATGAAAATTATTTAAAAGTTTAGAAATTGTTAATATTTTAATGTTACATCTTTATAATTTTATTAAAAACTGCTGTAATTAAACCTATATATATATATGAAAAATATTAAGAACAGAAACGTTCTAAGATTATATAGATTGCCTTAAAATTTAATTGGAGTGTCTTAGTGCCACTTTTTGGAGGCTTTTCAAGTGGGTTTTTCTAGTTTAATTTCTCTAAAATCTGGCAGGAACTTATTGAAATCACAAGTTTGATGGTAACCCCTGCACAATGGAAGTGCCCTAGGGGTTTTTGAAGGTGTTGAATCCATATATACAGTCAAAAAACCAATTTAAATACTACAAATCAAGATTTTAGCTCAATTTTTTCAACCAGATTCAGCACCAGAAAGTCCAAAAAATCACACTATAAACAACTCCATATTTAATTAATTGATAATATAACAAATATTTTAAAACATAAACTTATTCTAAATATATTAA
>APFE031065624.1:75400-111504 GCA_000404065.3 Pinus taeda
TATTAAAAACATGTTTTAATAGATTTAATTATAAACAATTAGTTTGTCTTTGACCAAAAATTTATGACGCTTATCCATAGTTTAACATTAGGAATTCAATTTCTATTATTATTTAAATTTATTTATTTGTAGGGTGATTGGTTGAGGTCTTATTATGAGTTTTTTCTTCAGTAACTTCCATTTCTATCAGTTACTATTTTTTTGTTTTTGGTTTTATTTTATTTTTATTTAACTCATTTTTTTCTTTTTCCTTTGTTCTATTTCATGAATTATATTTCTTCACAATATTTTCAATTTAAAGTGATTTATTATTATATTACAAACATATTTTAATAAATTTAATTTTAAATATATAGATATAAACAATATTAGTTGATCACATTTTTCTTAATTTTTGGTGATGACATTGGATAATACAATATTTTTATTAGTTGTTTTATTTTTGTTGATGAATCTTTGTTTTTGTTATTTATTTATGTTAAATTTACAAAGTTGTATCAAAAATTATTTTTAATTAAAAAATTAAATATTATTAAAAAATAATAATAAAGAAAAATATATAAATTTATTTATATTATTTTTTGAATGAATATTGAGAATAATTTAAAAAGTAAAACTATCATTATTTAGATTTTTTAATCCTTTAAAATATTTATATAAATTTGTATTAATTTATTTATTATAATTTATTCGAAAATGAGTTTTTTATTATTAAAAAATTTGTTTTAAATGTTTTTTTAATATTTAAAAAATATTTTTAGTGTATTTTTCATACTAGATATTTTTTGGGCATGGAGGATGTCTTGAAACTGCATCTACTTGGGTAAGAGCTTGTTTTTCTCAACTTAAGGAAACATGTTAACAACCTAAAACCCATAGGCATTTGGTAGGAGCGAATGTCTGCCTCGATACAATCCATCAATGGGTAATTCCAGGTGGTGTGGTTTTACTTGAAGAAAGGTGATGAGTGAGGCTGCATTCATGGATAACAATCAAAGATGGTTATTCTCACTACTATTTTGAGAAGTGAGGTATGAGATATTTTCTCACCGTGTGTTATATATTTGATATTTTTGTTCTATTTTAGATATATATTTTAGTCAATTTTCCTTTATATTTGGTAACGATTTGTTAAAAACATAAGTACGAGCTATATAATTTACACACTCCAATTACATGAAGAAAAATCTAAAACAATTGATAGTGAAATTACAACTTTATTCTTTCACATTTTACTTTAAAAAAGTATTAATATTATAAATAAGTGATTAGGTGCTCAAAATTATGATCAAAAATAAAAGTGTTAGAATGTTGATAAACTTAGCTTCAGATCAAAGAGCTCGTCATTTTGATTCCAACGATGCGAACAACACTCAAATCCAAGCTCGTACGCAGAAGTTATAGCAAGTCAAAGTTCAGGTTTGACTTACTCACATGGCAAGATTGGATGATGTGGCAAGGTCCTTTAGCGAATGAGGAGGCGCCAAGTGGAAAGCTTCCATTGGCCTCCGCATGTCACAAATTGCAATCGCAAGTAGGTCGGTGTTAGAAATCAGCCCCCGAGCAGGGAAGGGTGCGATGTGATAAGGCAAGCGAGAAGGTTTTCAAGAAACAACTAGAGGCGCGATGTGATGGATCGCAATCACAGATCAGCAAAGGGTCAATATTATAGAATCGGCCCCCGACATGTACTATGTTTCAATGCGATATTGTAATCACAAATTGCAATTGTGCAAATTTCTGCATGTACAAAACCTTAGTTATCCGTCGAATTGCGAAATGCGATATGTCCCTAGATGCGAGATGTTTATCGGTTTCAGTTAATACTCCCGCCGGGTCCGCCACATTGCAAGCACACATCACCCTCCGTGTTCACAAGATCATAAGCCTGCAGAACTCCATTGATTGTGATTTGCGATAAGATAGTCAATGCCGGCAGATTATGGCTCATCACGCGGTGAAATTTTCGCCTAGTTAGCGATTTTCGAAGCTAATTTGTAGGATCATGTCGGGTTTTGAGCAATTTATGGAATTAATAGTGGGAAAACAAGGGGAAGCCATAAATTCTTCAGTTTTCCACTACAGTGGTTGCAAAAAGAGGCTAGATGGCCATTTTTTAGGATTCTGGACTGATTGGAGCAGTTTTCATAAGCATTTGAGCATTGTAAACACACTTTTTTACACTTTTGAGCATAATAGAGAGGCCCCAGCCATTGGAAGCTAGAACAAGGAGACATAGTCCAGGAGGGGTGAAATCCTTTATCATGTGCTTGTTGTAATGTGTTTTTGATGATGTTCTATACATGTTTATGATGTTGTTTAGTTTCTGGGTTATGTGAAATTTCTCATAAAATTAACATAAAAAACTCTTCATTTCACTTGTAAAAATTGATGAATCCTTAAGCACAATGAAAGCATTTTTTTTTTATAATATGAGGAAGACCTTAGCACTGCAAACTAATATTCTAAATCAGATCAATTTGGTATCAGAGCACTAGGTTTTCTTTGTGAAAGAATGATTTAATTGTTTGCAAGTTTATGTCATGCTTACAACGTTAAAAATCAAAAGAGGTGAAGGAAAGCTGGTTGAAAGCCCTAAAGTTGGGTCAAGGGGAAGAAGAGAAAGGTTGCCACAAAATCCAACACCATTTCAACCTCAAGTTGCAATTGAGACTCCAAAGATCATGTATCATGAAGGAGAACCTACAAACATGATAGAAGATGAGAAGACCTTTAGAAATGTTTTCTTTGATATGAAAGAGATGGTGAAGGTCCTGTATGAAGAGAGAAATAGCAGGTTGCAAGGAGAAAGTTCCAAACCTCCCAAAGGAGAAGGTTCTTCAGGAGGAGGTAATGGAAAAAGAGGTAATGGGAATGGAGACAAACCTCCACCCTCTCCACCATCTTCTTCATCTTCTTCTTCACAAGCACCTTCACACTCTTCCACTAATACAAACATTTACTCATACTCATCATCATTCTTCAAAAGGAACTGGTAAATCACCTTTTTTAACACTTGATGTTAAATTCAAGTTGCCTATGTATAATGGTGAAGTGAATGCAGAGAAGCTTGATCATTGGATTCGTTAATTGGAGGTCTATTGTAGGATTCAATACCTTCAAGAGGATGACATAAAGATTCAGTTAGCTTCCTTGAGAATGGAGGGTGAAACACTTGTATGGTGGGAATCAAAGACTCAAGAGGAGATTAAAAAACATAGTAAGATCTCAATTTCTTGGAATGATTTCATTGTTACAATTAAAAGACAATTCTGCCCTCTAGCTTATATGCAGAAAGCCATCATGAATTGGCAGAACTTTAGATCGCTTAAAGATCAAAATGTGCAAGATTATACCCAAGAATTCATAAAAATGTCTCTGATGTTAGTTGTAGATTTGCAGTCACAGGACACTTTACTGAAGTACATAGGGGGTTTACACAGATACCTTAGGCATAATATCTTAATGTTTAATCCCAATAATTTAGATGATGTGTGTGTGCAAACCACTCATCTTGAGGCAAGAGGGAAAAACACCCTTGAAAAATGTAGTAAAAATCCACTTAAGAGTAAGGGAAAAGAAAAGGCTTTCAAAGGGAAGGCAAAGAAAAATGTGTCTATCAAAAAAGTAGGAGATAAAATTGCATGCAAACATTGTTGCAGAGAGGGTTACGATGAAGCTCATTGTTGGAAGCTTCATTTCGAAATGAAACCAAAAAGAAATAACAACAAGGGAAAACAAAAGACAACTGCAACCAATCAATAGGACTTGGGATCCGATTCAAGTGATGAGACTAAAATCACATCCATGTGGTTAAAAGGAAAAGAATCCATTGTCAACACTAGTTCTTTAGACTCGCAAAATGAAACTCCAAATGAAAAGAGGAGAATAGAACTGTTTCACATAAGGATGATATCAAAATATAACAAGATTGATGCGTTGTTCGATAGTGGCTCTCAAGCCAATCTTATCTCTGAAAACATTGTCAAGAGTTTAAATATGGAAACTATTCCACATCATAAACCGTATCCACTTTGATGGGTATGTGATAATGCGCAATTGTAGGTTACTAGAAAGTGTAAACTGAGATTCACTATTATGGCAAATTTCATAGACGAAGTGGAGCTTGATGTTGTGTCGTTAGATATTTGTGGCATGGTTTTCGGCAGCCCGTACCTTTCTGACAGAAAAGATATCTTCCATCGACATGAAAATAAATATCATTTATTCAAAAATGGAGTAGAGAATATTATGAGAGTTGACAACAAGAAAACAAATCTTTCGCTTGTTAATGCAGGGCAGATGAAAAGACTGGTGAAATTCGAGCAAGAATTTTGTGCTTCTCATGATCAAACCCAAAAATTATGTTGTTAATGAAGCTTCTAAAGGTTTTGATTCAAATTTGAAATCTGAATTGGTTGACGTAGTTAACCAATATGACGAAATATTTCAAGAACCAAAAGGATTACCTCCCAAGAGAGGAATCCAACATGAGATACAGTTGCAGCAAGATTGTTCTCTTCCTAACATTGGAATGTACAGGATGTCAGTGATGGAAAGCGCAAAAATTAAGATTCAAATCCAAGATTTGTTTAATAAAGGGATCATCAGACCATCTTCCTCGCCTTGTGGTTCACCTCTTGTCTTGGTGCCAAAGAAGGATGGACCATGGCGCATGTGTGTGGACTTTCGCACATTAAACAAAATTACGGTAAAGAACCGTTACCCACTGTCTCGAATATATGATTTACTGGATCAATTGAAAGAAGAAAAATATCTTACTAAGTTGGACTTAAGAAGTGGCTACCATCAAATTAGAATAGCTAAAGGAGACATTTGGAAGACAACGTTCAAAACAAAATAGGGTTTGTTTGAATGGCTAGTTATGCCATTTGGTTTATGTAATGTTCCTACTACATGCATGTGTGTGATGAATGATGTGTTGAGGCCATTTCTTGATGAATTTGGCATAGTCTACTTAGATGACATCTTAATTTTCAGTAAATCTCGTGATGAACATGTCATGCATGTAAGAAAAGTACTTGATGTCTTGAAAAAAGAACAATTGTATATGAAGATGTCAAAGTGCAAGTTTGGAAAGACTTTGTTAGTTTACTTGGGTCATATTGTTGGAGGAGGTGAGTTGAAAATAAATCCCTCCAAGGTTGATGTCATTGTGAATTGGCCAAGGCCCAAGATAGTTACAGAGGTAAGAAGTTTTCTAGGAGCAGCCCAATATTGGAGGAAATTTATTTCTAATTTTTATCTTATAGCAGCTCCTTTGCATGCTTTGACCAGTGTGAAAAAGGATTTTCAGTGGGGAGGCAACACAGTAAAAGGCCTATGATGCGTTAAAGAAAAAGATCAGTGCAACTCCCGTACTCGCACTTCTAGACTTGAGACAGTCATTTGAGATTTAGACGGATGCTAGTGACTACACTACGGGTGCAATCCTCATGCAGCATGGTAAGCCCATTTGTTTTCATTCGGAAACTTTTAATGGTGGAGTGATTAACTATCCTACATATGACAAGGAATTGTATGCATTGGTGCAAAGTGTGAAAAAATGGAAACACTACCTAATGGGTAAGGAAATAGTCCTTCACATTGATCATCAACCATTGCAATACTTGCAATCTCAATCAAAATTGCAGCAGTCACGACACTTCTGATGGATGGGTTTCCTTCAACAATTCCACTTGGTAATCAGGTATAAGAAAGATATCTACAATAAAGTTGCTGATATGCTTTCTAGGTCGATTTTTAGTGCAACTACTTTACTCAAGCATAATTTTGTTTTACATGAAAGTTATATTGAACAATATGCATTAGATAATGACTTTCAAGATTTTTATGCAAGCTTGAATCAAGGTGACCAAGTAGAGAATTGGATTATCATTTGCACGATAACTTGTGCCATCTTGGCAAGCTTTGTATTCCATAGGGAGAAAGAGTTAACATCATAAGAGAGGCACATACTTCTCTTATTGCTGGTCATTTCAGTGTAAGTAAGACGGTGGCACATCTACAAAGGTATTTTTATTGGCCTCGTATGCTTGAAAGTGTGTCTCGTTTTATTAGAGGATGTTCATTATGTGCAATCAGTAAGCCTAGTAATAGGAAGTTAGGATTGTACACACCACTTTTGGTTCCTTCACGGCCATGGGAGAGTGTTTATGTGGATTTTGTAGTAGGTCTTCCATTGTCAAAAAGAGGTCATGATTATTTGTATGTAGTTGTGGATATGTTCAGAAAAATGTTTACTTTGATGCCATGTAAAAAGATAGTTACAACTGAATAAATTGCTTAGTTATTATTTCAGAATGTTTGGGTGCATTTTGGATTTCCCACATCCATTGTTAGTGATCAATATTCTCGCTTTGTGGGGAATTTTTGGTCAAACTTGTGGGGAGTCATTGACACCAAATTGAAAAAGAGTATAACCTTTCATCCACAAACAGATGGTCAAACAGAGGTAGTGAACAGAATAGTGATACATCTTCTTCATGGATATTGCAACAAGCATCCTAAGTTGTAGGATGAATAATTGCACTATATTCAACATGCTTACAACCGAGCCAAGCACTCTTTCACTCAAACTTTTCCATTTGAGGCATGCATGGGAAACTTGCCTCAATTTCCTTTGGATTTTATTTTTGGCAAAGATGTTTCTATTGAAGGTCATAGTGACATAGGAAAAGCAAGAAAGTTCATTGAACAAATACAATTAGTACACCAAAAGGTTCAAGAACAACTTGAGAAAAGCCAAGGCAAGTACAAAGCAAGGCACGACAAGCATCGTCAAGATCACAAGTTCCAAGTTGGTGATGAAGTTTGGCTTCACATTAACAAAGAGAGGCTCCAAGGAGAAGGTAAAAATCTCAAACCAATTAGATATGGTCCATTCATAATTTTGGAAAAGATTAGTAATAAATCCTTCAGGTTGGATTTACCTTCATATACGCAAATTTATGTTGTTGTTAATGTTGAGAATTTAAGGTAGTATGAGCCTCCTTTGAATGAATATCAAGGAGAGAATATTCAAATTCCATCTATTGAAGACTTTGCTCAAGAATTCCTTGATGTGCTTCAAGGAGACACTATACTTGGCAGAAGAATAAGGACAACAAAAAGGGGAAGTATTGATTATCTTTGAGTGAGGCTCAAAGGTAAAATTCCTTCAAAAGCCAAATGGATAGAGGTTGAAAAGGTGATGGAACTGTACCCTCACTTGCTAAACAATTGAAAGTGATCATTTTGGGGTCCAAAAGGCTTCTAGTGGGGAGGAGTGATCATGTGCTCAAAATTATACTCAAAAATAAAAGTGTTATAATCTTAATAAACTTAGCTTTAGATCAAAGAGCTCGTCATTTTGATTCCAACGATGTGAATGAAACTCAAATCTGAGCTCGTATGCAGAATTTATAGCAAGTCAAAGTTCAAGTTTAACTTGCTCACATGGCAGGGTTGGATGATGTGGCAAGGTCCTTCAGCGAATGAGGAGGCACCAAGTGGCAAGCTGCGATTGACCACCGCATGTCGCAAATCACAATCATAGGTAGGTTGGCATTAGAAATCCCATCGAGCAGGGAAGGGTGTGATGCGATAAGGCAGGCAGGAAGGTTTTCAAGAAACAGTCGGAGGCGCGATGTGATGGATCTCAATCGCAGATTGGTGAAGGGTCGGTGTTATAGAATCAACCCCCAACATGTACTAGGTTGCGATGCGATATCGCAATCGCAAATTACAACGGTGCAAAGTTCCGCATATACAAAACCCTAGTTATCTGCCGAATTGCGAAATGTGATAAGTCGTCAGATGCGAGATGTTTATTAGTTTTGGTTAATACTCCCGTCGGGTCTGCCACGTCGCAATCACACATCGTTCGTCGTGTTCACAAGACCATAAGCCCTCAAAACTCTATCTATTGTGATTTGTGATAAGACAATTGGTGCCAACAGATTATGGCCCGCCGTGTGGCAAAATTTTCGCCTAGTTAGAGGATTTTCGGAGCTAGTTTGTAGGACCATGTCAGGTTTGGAGCAATTTGTGGAACGAATAGTGGGAAAACAAGGGGAAGTCATAAATTCTTTAGTTTTCCACCAAATTGGTTGCAAAAAGAGACTAGATAGTCATTTTTGAGGATTTTGGATTGATTGGAGCAGTTTTCAAAAGAATTTGAGCATTGCAAACACAAATTTTTACACTTTTGAGCATAATAGAGAGGCCCCAACCATTGGAAGATGGACCAAGGAGACGTAGCCCAGGAGGGGTGAACCCATTTATCATGTTATTGTTGTAATGTGTTTTTTATGATGTTCTGTACATGTTTATGTTGTTGTTCAGTTTCTGGTTTATGTTAAATTGCTCATAAAATTAACATAAAAACTTTTCATTTCACTTGCAAAAATTGATGAATCCTTAAGCACAATGAAAGCATTTTGTTTATAATATGAGGAAGATATGAGCACTGCAAACTAATATTCTAAATTAGATCAATAAAAAATCCTAAAAATATCATAGAAACTCCATCCAATCTCATGGCATCATGATAACAAGATCTTCTAATTAAGCATACCCTATTTTTTTTAAAACAAACAATAATATTCCCTACAACTAACTATATTTTAGTGTAATGTTTAAAAATATATTTGCTTTTGACACATGAAATCAATACGATGACAATGTGGTATACACACATATTAATTAAAAATATAAAAAAATTGCCATCTCCGTATTTTTACCATTTCCTTCCTACACATTTATACATAAGATAATATTATTCCTTTGGTATTTTCCACAATAACCTTCCTGTTGGTTGTTATTGCTTGATGCACAATTTGTATATCTACATTTCTTTCTGTTGGTTGTTATTTCTTGATGCACAATATATATATCTTCATTTATTTTAAAAGTGATTAAATTATCAAAATTGAACTCTTGCAAAGTATGAGTAATGAGAATTCTATGAGAGGATTCTACCTAGCCAGAGAAAGAGATCTTCCTATTTGCAGATGTGTGAAATGATCCCTCCAACACTTTGAAGTTTGACTGAACAAACAAATCCAAAATGGGTTCCTTACGCTTAATCAACCACCCTATGATTGGATGATCCCTCCAACGCTTTGAAGTTTGAATGAATGACCAATTTAACAAATCCAAAATGGGTTCATTATGCTCAATCAATCACCCTACGATTAGACTGCTAGATTTCTCATTAAGCCATAGGTACAAATTTCCATCAAGTGGGGAAGAATGAGCAGGATGGTAGTATGAGAGGACAAAATTAACATAAATCTATACAAGTTCCAAATATTCGAAGCTTTGCCCAAGGTGCTGATAAAAATCCCAAAAGGAAGCCATCAAATATGGTTTGACTAAGAGAAATCAACTGGACAGTGGGAATAGTAATCAAGTGAGTTGTAAGAATGACCTTGTTCCTGTTCTCTCTCAAATGCATAGGAAAATTAATTCTACAAGTGTTTCTGATTTTGATTGCAATAAAGGGCAAGGGGGTTGTAATCAAATTCCAAGGGAAGTAAGAGCAGAAAGAACCCAAGTTGAGAGAATGGGTAAATATCAAAACCATTGTTCAATACATAGTCCTTCATATCTACGAAGAGAAATGAATTTCATTGCAAGCACTAATTGGAAAGCTTCAATGAATAGTGAAGAATCCAACGTTGGTAGTGGTCAGAATGCCTGTCCATTACATTCATCTATGTTGAGGCAAATGCCCATGAATATGAATTCAAATTAGGCACATGTTAATTATAACCATTGTGAAAGGAGAGGGGACACTGAGAGTTTTCAAATGGGTGGGAGCTAAAGTCAAAATCACCCTCAGTTGCATTATTTTACTATTGGACAAGTGCCTGTGAAAACTAACAACAAAAGCAAACAACCACCTATAGAGCTTGTAACTTTGAGAGCGAATAACAGTTCACTGGCTATAATGAATGTATATGGAGGTGAAATTAATGTTGGGGCCAAAGAAGGAAGAGGGGATCATGTAGGATTGGTTACAGTGAAGTCAAATTATGGAAGTGAAAGCACAAATACGGCCAAAGAAGGAAAAGGGAATTATGTAGGATTCGTTAGAGTGAAGAAGAGCATGGAAGTGAAATTACTGTTGGGGACAAAAGGTTTATAGTATCAAGACTCAAGTACCCAATGTAATCAATTGAGATATTCTCTTGCTATGAATTTGATTCGTTTCAAGGCCCTGACTGTGCTTGGAACTAGTTCCATGCTACAGACTATTGGTAATTTGCTTGCAGAAACATAAGCATATAGAAGAAAACAAAAGTATGGTGTCAAAGAGACATGTTATTCATACCACTAAAGAGAATGCATCTTCTTTGAGTCCAATCCTTTCCAAAGTTTTGCATCTTATTTTTGTTTCAATTTAAGCTTGACATTTGCAATGTTCACATGTTTTAGTTTGGTATCTAGAATGCGAATTTGTCCTTTTGACTTCTTCAAGTTTGAATTATGGTTGGACTGTTAGATTTCTCATTAAGCCATATGTATGAATTTCCAACTACAAACCAAATATCCAGATGATTGGTCCTCGAAACATAATATGTGTGTTTTTCCATCCAATAATTTACCCAAAAAGGGTGTAACCTCAATTTCATCGCTCGGCAGATCAAATGATCCAATACCAGTAACAGGGCGCCAGAACAATGGATTGATCCCTCTTGTGTAAACCACAGGAAAGTCCACACAAAACCTACAATGACCCCATTGATGAAAACCACTATCTCTTTAAAAGGCCCATTACTAGGTGTGCTACTCAATTTTTTTGCCTCAATATACACATTGGGAGGATTGGACTATCCAGACTCATCACTATAATGAAAGAAACAAAAGAACTCCAAAACTGCGTTGTAAGCGTTAGGTGCTATTTGCAATGACTTTGAATGCATATGAGATGAATTTATTTGAAACTAGGAAATAAAAAGGTAGATGTCCACGTGCACGATAATTGACAATATGTCGAGCAGTGGAAGATTAAGGCTTCAAATATTAAGCCATGTTGCACAATAATTGACAATGTGTCGAGTAGTGTCACTATGACCTTTCAAAAGCATCCGCTTGCCAATTTCGAATGTTTAATCTAGATTCATAAATTCTTTGTAAAAATGTAAAGCACAACTATGTTGTTGCTGTTGTTTTTTTTAATATGATTCATTGGTAGAATCTGTTTAGTTTCCATTTGTTACAGACATTGTACTTTGGTAATGATACCTGTGGCCACTCGAACTCTTGCTATAGTCGACCTTCGTATACATTAGGAAGTATCCACTTCATCAGTAGTTCAAGCAGGTACATACAAGGAAAGTCAGTTTGGAACTCATGACCATCCAATGCTATTTTTGCAAGGTTTTAATGGCTCTTCTAATTTCAAAGGAATCCTGAATGAATGAGGAAACAACCCTCTCCAATTCCAAGAAAATAATAGAATAGTCATTAATTTCCTAATTTCCAGTTGATAATCTTCTAATTTTGAGAGATTTAGCATCCAAAAGTCATTGGAAAGCTTTTATGATAAACATTTAGGGCTTGATTTGTAAACTCCGCTTTAGATGTTATTAGACTCAAGCACTCATGCGAGAATTCTAGAAATGAAAGGCGTTAGATTCCCCTCTTTTGTTGCCTCCCTCGTCTTTATGACATGTATGCATACATTTTATACAAATATACATGCACTATACAATCTCACCACACAATCTTCGATGAATTATCCAAGCACAAGAATATTGAAAGTAGGTGTGCCTTGGAAGAACACGTTCACATAATTCATCTCAGTAGAAAAAACCAAAACAAAGTTCACTTTCGAGGGATTCTGCGTGAAGGTGTTTGAAGCAGCTATTAAAACACAACCAAGGATTTCATATTTTGTCAGGAATCCATCTTCATAGTAGGAAACGTTTGTCCATGAATATGGGTAAGAAGGATATGCATTTCTTTCCAATGTAGAAGACGACCAAAGGAGTTGGATAAGCCATCCTGGGATGCCTACATAGGGATTTGATCAAGGGACTTTTCAGTGGACATGGAGTTATATGTGGATATGGTGTTGTGTATTGCAGAGAGGAAAGGCCAAACCAAATAAAAGACTCTTGAAAACCAACGACAACAATTCGTACAGAGGTGACAACAAGGTATGAGGGCTTGACGTCATTGTTGAAATTGTCATGACCAACGACACTTCACACTTCCATGTGTCAAATTTTAATTTGTGAGTAAGACGAAAATGAACGTCTCCCATTGGCTAGGTGAGCAATATCTACTCACCTAAAGGCCGTAAAGAAAATGCCTATCAACGTAATTACAATAGTTATAATATAATAATACCCCATACCTTAATATGAAAATGCCCTAACTAAATATGAAATTAGCACTACACCATTTCAAAAAGGAAAAAAAAACTTTATCTAGTGCTTCTTCTTTTAACCAACAAAATTTTTAAAATGTTTAATTTAAATATTTTATTTTTTAAAATACTTAATTTAAATATTCTATTTTAAAAATGTTTGAATCATATTTTTTATCAATATTATTTAAAAAATATTATTTAAAATTTGATTAAAATTCCAAAGAAATAATTAAAATTATAATATCATTTTTTAAAATTACAAAATATAATAATAATAAAATTTTAATAATTCTAAATTTATTTATATATTTTAAAATACAATTTAAATAATAAGAATTATAATTTCCAATTATACAATAGAACTTTTATAATAACTTAAATTTTTCTTAAGGCCGGTCTAATGGTTAAGTGTGGAGGAACTTTTATAATAACTTAAATTTTCATAAGGCTGGTCTAATGGTTAAGTGTGGAGGTTTGGTCCTCACAATTTATTTGTAACTTAAATTTTTCATAAAGCTGGTCTAATGGTTAAGTGTGGAAGTTTAGTCCCACAATTTATTTGTGGAGGTGTGGTCCTCACAAGTCTTGCAATCTAAAACTTTTTGGGAGGCTATAGTCCAACTAGTAGAAATTGAGTCCCACAAGTCTCATGATCCAATCTCTAACAAAACTATATACACTTGTAAATATAGCTTCGAACCTAATTTCTTCCCTGAAAAAAAAACTTCGAAAATTAAAAAAATATATATATATATTATATATATTATATATATTTTTTTTTTTTTCATAACATTAAATAGAAAGATATATATCTACCTCAAAATTAAGATGTTTATTAAATTCCACTCTAAATTAAAGTGGAACATTCACAAAATAAATTACTGCCAGATTTTAACGGGAAAAACCCACAAAAAAAAACTTCCAAAAAATCTACAACCGCATTCTAAAGCACCTCACTTCTACTCCCGCAAGTTCAAAAAGTTTGGGCATAATCTTAATTTCCGCTGAAATTGTAAGAGGAGGGAAGTGATACACGTGTCATAACAACAGACGTGTGGGAGTTTGTGGTGATATCTCGTTTAGATTATAGTAATCGAAGCTAAATGCTTTCGCCCTTCACGCCAATTTTGATCATTGAGACATTTATTTTTGCCTTTGCCTGTAATGGCAATGGTAGCAGCAACAGCACCTTCTCGTCTGGCTGACCTTCACTCTCATTTCCTTCAGAACTCCCATCCTGTCCTATGCGCTCCACTTTTTCCTTCACTGGTTAAGAATAAGAAGTTCAATATAAACACACAGGTGAGGGCTCGGAATGTAAATGCAGGCGCAGTTGCGGTTGACAACAGTAGAAGTCAATTGCGGGGCAGGTTCTATTTCAACATCACCGGCTTCCCATTTCCTCTGGGTCCATTTCTCAGTCGTCCCACTCTAAGGAAAGAGGTAACTCATTTATTTATTTTTCCTCAAAACCTTAATTTCATTACAGTAAATGGGGGGGCCAATTATTGATTATGTCATGATTACAGATGAATCACCATCATAAGTTCTGAAACTTTATCAATAAGTGATGCCTCTGTGCTCCTCTTGAACTTGCCATACAAATTATTGTACAATTGTCCAAATACTTTCATACCCACTGTTGCAGCTGTTCAAATTTTGCTGCAAAAATTGAACTTAGCATTCACTGAGTATATTGCTATCTGGTGGATTGCCTGGAGTACAGTCCTCTCGCTAGTTGTCCAACTGGATGACCTTCTCTACCAAGTGTACAAGTTGAACACTACTCTCATCCCAATCTACCATAACCACATTGAGAGAGTCTTGGCATTCAAGAAATCACTTCTTTAGCAATGGTAGCAGTCTTGTTTAACTCTCAAAGTAGTACTCTCCATCTCTCTCATCCTCTGGTTAAACATTTGGACTTGTTTCTACAAGTGCTTATTCTCTTCTTGAAGTTGAGCATTGATGGCCTACAAGTCTTCCAACATCTCTCCGTTTGCTTTACCCATGGTAAGTTTTCAAGGTTCTGGCAGCAGCGTCATGGTCAATGATTCAACTGCTTTGATACCATATGATCCATAAAGGAGGGACTTATAGCCCTCTCACTTTTCCAACACAGATCCTCCTTGAAGTTAACTTCTGATCTTTGTTTCTTTGTCTTGTACAAACATCTCTATCCTTGGTGTAACCTGCACATAAAAACCCACTAACATTGGCAATACATGTCAGGATATTCAGTTGGTTTCTTTGGTGTTTATCTTTAGGTAGGCAAACAAAAATTGGTTATATATTTCTCTGGTGTAGCCTAGCACTCTCATGAATGGACATCTATGTCTATTTCCTAGCATAAGAATAACACTAGCTACTTAACACATCATTCAGGCTAATTTTTTGAATAGAAGCCACATCCAAATATTTACAAATTTTAGTTATGTGGTTGAGCTGTGTGATGAAGTGCCTGGATCTAATTATGAAAGAGATAGCTGAAGCCAAAGAGTTCTACATGTTTTCAGCCCTTATATTCTCTCATGAAGCAAAAGAATGAGCACCTATGTTCATTGTTTAGTTAGACAGAGCCCCACTCAGCAATGTTCTTATCCAAGGTAATGCTTTGATTCTTAATTGCAAAACAATACATGAATGTGCATACACTTGTGCTCTGAGTTGAGGCATGCTATTTTCATCTATGCTCTAACAACCAACACATATATCTTCAGATTTTGAGCAGCAACTTAAATATCATTGATCTTTTATGCAACCTATATTCTTATGCAATTAATTACCAGTGTTGTTTATATCACAAGTCATAACTCCTTTCCCACAATAGCCCAACATATATATTTGATAGAATTCCCTGCTCAACATCTACAACATTCAACCATCACAAAGCTCTAACCTAGAACTAAAAGGTTGTGCGAATGGTTCCACTATATGGTTGTGGCTTTACACAACATCCAAGCAAAGAATCAGTTGGGGATTTAATTAGTAGTCTGAATGGAGCAACCCATATCTGCACATCATTTTATTCTAACTTCCCAAAGAAATGAAGCAAACAATTATATTCTTTTTTTAAAAAGAAGCGAACAAGGGTTTTGTATTGATAAAACTAGACTATGGGCCAAAACCCTTACAAGATCCTTTTTTTCTTTGATAGTGGAAATATTCATCAGACCATACAAAATTAATGCCAACTTTGGAGTTTCATTTCTTCCCTATGCTAAAATACATGTCTACTTTTGACTCGACAAAAAATCCCAAGTATGAGAAGGTATTTACAATGCAACATATAACTTCAAAAAGTTTTAACAAAACCAATAGACCCGACCTTAAATTCTCCCATCAGCAGCAACCAACACTAGGATTGTCATTCCTCTGCGAGCGACAAGGCATTTTCTTATCAGAAACCGCATTAGAGCCAATGCCTCCAAGGTCGAGCTGAGCGTCGCGAGCCATAGAATTCTCTAGAGCAGTGACCCGAGCGCTGAGAGCAATAACTTCTTCGTGCAATTCATTCAGAGAAATTTCCAGACTGCTCAGATGTAGGAGGAACTTGGCTTCCAAGAGGGGCTGAGAAGACTGTCGCTGTCTCTTTGCTATTTTGTCTTGTTGTTTCTTGGCAACCCGCAACGCCTCAACCGATTCCAAAAATGTATTACACAACAAACCAACATCAAGGCTCTCTGGAAGTGAGGGAGGACCTGCCATCACAAAGGAGAGCCGATGAACTTGTCTTGAAAAAATGCCAACAAACTCAACCCATGCCACAAGACCAACAAGGAAAACCTTCCCATGAATTTTATGTAGAACCACATACACCACTAATTAATCATGATTGAAACACTGCCACGAGCCAGATTGAGAAAAATTTTCCATATCCAGCCCAAAATCCTTCGAAGGATGATGAATAGTCTGATGATTGAAAGCACAAGACGACATAATTAACTCTAGCCTATTGCTCGAAGAATGATACTCCATCGCCATAGTGATTTCCAGCCACTCCCACCAAACGCGACTCAAATGCTTTTGCTTCTTTGGGTTTAGGAGACGATGGGTTACGTGACACATAATAAGATGCATGGGACACTTGGTGGAAACCATAGTAGACCAACATCGGAAAATAATAAACCTCTAGATCCTGATGCCACTTAGTCTTATAACACGAGCCAAAGATCAAGTTGAATGGGAGGCTAATGTCCCATCCCCACGACGAAACAAATTTCCATATGTATCAAAATTTAAATGAGAACATAATCATCTTATAACTCTCATCATATCTAAGGTATATGGTCAATTTTGATATTTCTATGATTCGTCTCTAATTTGCCTTGGCCCAGAGTGGAGCCTTTCTTTTACAAAGCATTAACCACTAAGTTTAGATGTCTATAAACATGAAAAGACTCTAATCACTCAAAATGAGAGGCAAGAAAAATAATCCTTTGGAGAGTGGACGGGAGATCTGAACACGACTCCATCCTAGCCTTGACCACCTGGTGAATAATAATCATTGAATCACCGAAGACCAGAAGATTGGTGACATTCCTTGCCAACTTTGTTTCCAAACCTTTCCATAGAACAAGAAACTCGGCTTGATTGTTTATCACATGACCAAGACCCAATGTGAATTGCGCCACAATTTTTTTCGTTGGGGCTAAATAAAGTCCCTCCTGCTCTTGCCTCCCCCAATGAAGCAAACACTTATTAAAAGTAGAGCATCAGATTATATATATATATATATATATATATATTATATATATATATATATATTATATATATATATATATATATATATATATATATATATATATATATATATATATATATATTTTAACCAAGCCAAGCAACATTTAAGTGCCACAACAAGACAATGTTTTAATGCCAATCATTGCCAACCACTACAATGTACTATGTGAAAATGTATGCAAATACATTTATTTCTTGTGTATGGTTGTACCACAATAGATTGAGTTTAGGTCGTAGTTCCCTTGATTGCATCAATTTTAGATGGTAATGAAATGCTCAGAATAAAGAAAGTCAAATGGTGAATGGAATGACTTTACCAATGCCACACATGCTCCATATATATATATATATATATATATTCAAACAGAGGACAAAAATTGATTGGTTAAATGATCTTCAGTTTTAACCAAGCCAAGCAACATTTAAGTGCCACAACAAGACAATGTTTTAATGCCAATCATTGCCAACCACTACAATGTACTATTTGAAAATGTATGCAAATATATTTATTTCTTGTGTATGGTTGTACAATAATAGACTAAGTGCAGGTCGTAGTTCCCTTGATTGCATCAATTTTAGATGGTAATGAAATGCTCAGAATAAAGAAAACCAAATGGTGAATGGAAAGATTTTACCAATGCCACACATGCTCAATGGTAATGTGTACTGTCATTTAATTACCCAAAGGCCTCATAATGGAGAAGTGAATTTCGAATCACTGATTACAAGGAAACCTAAATTAGAAATTAGGTAAGTGATTGTAACAACAAATTCATAGTGGCCATTGATCTCACTACTGAAGAAGAAATGGGTCGTCTGGATTTCTTGACTGTTGGGTTTCATTGTAGTGGAAAAGCCCAACGAATTATGATTTTGCTAAAGCAATATACAAAGCCATTGCTTTCAAATGAGCAAGAACCAATTGAACCATAGAGACAATGAATTCAATTTTCCTATGCATAATATATTACATTTCACACTGGAAACAACAAATGGAGTTGAAGTCTGATCTATGTACTCATACAAATGAAACCCACAACAATAGACATAGTAAACAATCACAATGATCACAATTTTTCCCTGGAAACCCAACTGGGAAAATCAACATTCCAATGGTTTCTTAGTCAATTTTAGTAATCTTAGGTTATAATGTAGTTCATGGGTCTATGGCCATTCACAATTCACTCAACGACTTCTCATCTGCATCCTCTATTTCTAGCCAAAAAGACCCTTTGAGTGTGTAAGTACAAAAAGAACTAGGGAGATTTGGGGTAATGAGAAGGGGAAACAAACCCAACCTTTCATTTCTCATTCATCAGTATTTTCTTTTCTATTTTATTTTTCTATGTTAATTAATTCAAATTTTCTTGTCCTTTTTCTTTTTCCACTTTTTTACCCACCAAAAGTGGGTGACCCCATAGGAGAATTTTTTTTCTCATCATCTCTTTTAACCAATAGCCAGTAGCTAGTGATAGTCACTAGTAGCTGATGACGATGTGCCATTCATATCTCCGTTGCCTGCATCAATGATATGTTTCCTTGCCCATTTAGCAAGAGCATATGTTGGAAGGTGGGCTTCCAATCAAAAGGTGCTTTATTCATTTTGCAATCGGGTGCTTATGCTTGTTTGTATTTTGGGAATTTGACATGGGTTATGGGGTCACCTAGAAGGAGGAGGGGTTTTTGTAAAAAATCGGTTACCCGATTCCTACTGAAGAAAACTGATAATATTTCACCTACTTGTTAAATTACTTGAACAAGTTACTTGCAGTTTTCTACGACAAATACTGAAATACATACATTGCAAACTACACAAAATAAAATACTGCGGAAGCTAAACACTGCACTGGAGAGAAATAAACACACACATCAACACAGTGGTTTTTCGACAATGTCCCCTAAAAAACCCAACTTGGGAAAACTGGTGCAACAACCGAGGGTTTTAATTATTATGCAGTAGTAAATTTGAGTACAAATCGTTGGATGCCCAAACTGGCTATCTGATACAGAGAAATACTAGCAAAAAGTTAGTGAGAAGAATCTCACGCTGATTCGGGGGATCTGACTCTAATCAGGGGCTTGCTAACTGGCCCCACGTTGCCTCTGCGCAGCGTCTGCGTCAACCCTAAGCAGATCTGCATCACACTGGCTAGGCTCTCTGTCAATCCCTTTGCTGATCTCCTGCTTTCTGGAAATTCGACCTCCTGGGACCTTCGGTTTCACACCCCGACTTTTGACACTGAATCTCGTCTCTCCCAGCTGGATTTAGAATTCCCTCTGAAGCTCTGCATTGCCTCTGCGTGGCACTGCGCTGCCTCACTGAACTGCTCTTTGCCTTCTCTGCCTTGCACTCACTGGATCTGGAAAACTTCCTTTGGTCGACTATCCCTGCCCCTCTCTCATTGCTTTGACTTTACTGAATCACTTCTGGCAACTCACAACTGCTACTCAAGAAATTGATTCTCTAGCAAAATTGAACTGCTCAAGTGTATTTCTCTAACCACATTGAACTCCAATTCCCTCTGAAGCTCCGCATTGCCTCTGCGTGGCACTGCGCTGCCTCACTGAACTGCTCTTTGCCTTCTCTGACTTACACTCACTGGATCTGGAAAACTTCCTTTGGTCTACTATCCCCGCCCCTCTCTCATTGCTTTGACTTTACTGAATCACTTTCGGCAACTCACAACTGCTACTCAAGAAATTGATTCTCTAGCAAAATTGAACTGCTCAAGTGTATTTCTCTAACCACATTGAACTCCTTATAATCTCTCGTTGGAGCTCCATCGGCTAGGATTAAAACATAATCGATGGCTAAGATTAACTTGGAGTTGATCCTCATCTTCTTCTAGAAGATCCATGACTGATTTAATTAATACCCTTTAATTAACCAGATTTCCTAAGCTTAGACTTAGGGAACCATTTAAAAGAATTAGTTATTTTAATTAAATTTTCTCTAAGTGGAATTTCCAGAAATGATTTTTGGGTTTTGGAGAATGCATGTGTCTTAGCCTCTCTGCAAAGTTTCAAGCCTAGAGCACATCCGATGCTACAAAAATCAACAGTTTTGACCGTGATCTTGTTGCCTCACCTTAAATGGGGGGTTAATCTTTCATCCTAGTTCAGTGGGACCTGCCCAAATGGCCTAATGGGTATAGGAGGGGCACTACTTACCACTTTCCATCTCACATTACAAGCTCCATATTCCATCCCCCTTTTTCGGGTTCAATTGACCATTGGTTCTCTAGGATTTGGCACCATACATCCTCATACCTGGTTAGGGCCCAAAACTTGCCCCTGGGAGGTTGATGTATCTAAAAGAACAACAAAAAACATATGATGGCCACAAGCAAAAAAAGATCAAAATGCAAAAGATGGCCAGGACATACACATTAGCACGTGGGCAAAAGCCTAACATGAGCTCTACCTCACTCACTATGCCCATCACCCAGTTCCTGAGCACACGTTGCTCTTCATATTTTGAGAAGAAACCCTTGTATGTTCGAACCCCTGGTGGTTAGTGAGTTGCCTCACCATTAAGGGATTAACCACTGCTATATATCATACAAAGCAAGCTCTAACCCTTTGAGTTATGAGCAGTAATACAAAGAAAAATTAAGAAATAGTAAAAGACGCACAAGAGAGGTGGAAAAACAAAGGCTGAGTTGGTAACTCATGCATCCACGATTTCTCCCTCCCCACAACTACACTCAGACGAGCAACCCATCATAGTTGGTCCCTTTGACCATGGCACTCGGCCATGAAGTCTCCTCCTCTCCATTCCATCATTATTTACATGAGACATATCAATTGAAGGGTGGACCAAGGACATGCCACTTCCCCTTGGGGGTTGGACACACCTAATAGGGTTGTCTATTAGCCACTCCTACCTTTGGAGGTAACACCATTGCGAGCTCAAAGCCCTAATTTTGGAGGGGGAAGCCTTGTTTGAAGTGTTAAATTGCCCATTACTTTCCAACTTGGTTCACTTAGATGCAAAAATGATTAAATGTACCTAATGATGTGGTTTCTAGCATTGGATATTGTGTGTAATTGTCAGGTGGTTCCACAACTATGGCTTGGACAACTTAATTGGGGCCCAAGTCTTTTAGAGGAGCATATTGACGTCCACACGTGGAGTGTTAAGAGTCATGGGACTCCAACTAGTAGCAGAGCATCATACATATCCATGGGCACCTCCAGCACCCACAACATCCTAGCACTTTTCCCTACATTGATGACTTTTATGGGATGATGCACCTGGACCCAGCATGTCCCCAACCGACTTAGCACTTCATGAGGGGTTGGCAGTTGATCTAGGGCCCAGAGGAGGATGGTCTCACACCTTTGAGACATATGATAGCACCACCTTGGGACCCCCAATGTTGGAGCAGAGACAAACATTTTGACCATCTGGAGACCCATGAGACTACTTTTGTACCCCAAAAATGAAAATTGGGGTCCATAGGGGAGCATTGCAGAGACTTAAGGACCAACCCTTAGGAAGTGATTTTATAGGGCTTCTACTCACATCTTGGCACCAAGAAGCCTCAACGCTAGCTTTGGAAGGGCTCATGCATGCATGGCATCATCATTCTCTCTTTCAGGACTCACATGTGTGGGCAAGAGTTACGTTTTATCATTGGCTACTAGGTTGGCTTGCGACCTAGCTTGTGATTAACACATTATTTTATGGTTTTTTAAGGGCATTAGACTAAAATAGACTTTATGACTCCTCATATAAGTAGAGGATACATTCATTCTTGTAAATCATCATCACAACTTGGAAATTTCAGCCTCTCTTTAGAGAATTTTGACCCTCTTTTCTTGTGGTAGAGATTAGATCTATGAATTCATTTTAATATTTGGAGCTATTGTCTTGGATCAATGGATGGAAATATTTGCATGTTATCTTGTAAGCAAGCTTATTGTTGAATATTATTTTCTTTACGTTTAATGTATGAAATATATTGAATCTAGGGTTTTCTATTGTGCCCTAATTTATTGAAAATCTATTGAAAAGTATCTAGATGTCATTATTGCAAGCATTACTCATTGAGTAACATGTGAATGATAATCCTCGTGGTGAACTTTGATTAGCTCTACCATGAAACTCCTTGATTCATTGCATACGTAATTGTTAGGGTTTTTGATGCCAAGGCATCATTTATCCTTCCTCCTTAACGACCTTTTGGTCATTTAATCAACTCATAGACTCCATCCACCCAAGAATAAGGCACTGACCATCCTTTGTTGATGTTCACTTTAACTTTTATCCATAAATCTTTTCTCTCTTCTCCTTGCCCTAATTCGACCCCTTTAAGGCCAAGCAACCAAGCTAGGGCTTGGTGCAAATTCCTAGGGAAGAGGAATTTCTAGGGTTGGAGAGTCTAAATGCAAAGAGGATTGTAATTGCCACATGATACTTTCTTTTGTAGGAAGTCACTTCAATTTCATCCATAAATTTCTCTGCCCTAGTTACTAGCCCTAAGCTAACCCTAGTTTGGATTTAGCTTCAACTTGGGACTTCTTGAGGGTTTCATGTCCCTTGTTCCTATTGAAAACCATTATTGGAAACCCTTTCTCCTTGCCATGGCCTTCGGCCATCCCAACACTCTACTCACTTATCAAGCCATAGGTCTTGTGCCTCATATTATAGGTCTTTATAAAGAAAGCGAATTGCCTCTTATTGGAGCATTGAGCTTGACTTGTGCCTTTCTTGTAGAAGGCCTCCCTAAGTCACCTTGTACCCCAACACTCAACCTATCAATCAAGTCCTAGGTCTTGTGCTTTCAACCCTAGGTCTCCACAAAGAAAGAAAATTGCTTCTCATTCAAGCCTTGGGCCTAAATTGTGTCTTCCTTGTGGAAGGCCTTTTCAAGTCATCTTATACCTAGACCTTAGAATACCAATTAAGTGACCTTCTCGCATACGGAGAATCCTCCCATCAGTGAAAATCCGTAAAGAGCAGGGGGTTTTGGCTGTGGTAACAGTGGGCCACTACCCCATTGTTGTCACTTGGTCTAATGTTAGCCTTGTAGGGTACCCCTCTCCAAGGCTTGCTAGATTTTGTGGTAACACACCTTACTTTGGATTGTCTTTTACATAGTTACTAACCTTCCTAACCTTCCTCAATCGCCAAATTAGGCTTGTAGGTATCGAGTCTTACAACCATTTGCTTGTTCGAATCCATTTCCGATTAAGCCAAAATCAGATTTGAATGCCACAATGTCGATGATTGTAAACTTTTCAATGAACTAAAAAGATAGCTAAAGCACCGACTCTTCATCATCATGCTAATTCTTCACATGAACTTGTTCCTGATTCCTTTTTTACCAGGGAATTGCTTTGTAGGAACAACATGAACTTCATGGTCTTGTCATATTTTCCTTTTCACATTTACCCTTTGTTCTTGAATATCACAAAGTTTTTTCAAGATCCTTTTTTATTTTGATCAGTTCATTAATGATGATTCTCTCTGAGCCTTTTTGTACTTGTTGTTTATTAAAATAGTTATTTCTTGATTTATATAATTCCTTTTTACTTCTTGATTTATTATGCTTGCAGGTATTGAGTCTTACAACCTTTTTCTTGTTTAAATCCATTTTGGATCAAGCCAAAATCAGATTTGAATGCTACAATGTCAATGATTGCAAGCTTTTCAATGAACTAAAAAGATAGTTTAAGTACCAATTGTTCATCAATCATGCTAATTCTTCACATGAACTTATTCCTGGCTCTTTTTATGCCAGGGAATTGCTTTGTAGGCACAAGATGGACCTCACGGTCTTGTCATATTTGCCTTTTCACATTTACCCTTGCTTCTTGAATATCATAAAGGTTTTTTAAGATCCTTTTTTATTCTGTTCAGTTCATTAATGATGATTCTCTCTGAGCCTTTTTGTACTTGCTGTTTATTAAAATAATTATTTCTTGATTTATATAATTCCTTTTTACTTCTTGATTTATTATGCTTGCAGGTATTGAGTCTTACATCCATTTGCTTGTTTGAATCCATTTCGGATAAAGCCAAAATCAGATTGAATGCTACAATGCCAATGATTGTAAGCTTTTAAATGAATTAAAAAGATAGTTTAAGCACCGATTCTTCATCGGTCATGCTAATTCTTCACATGAAATTATTCCTGCCTCTTTTTATGCCAGGGAATTGCTTTGTTGGCACAACATGAACCTCATGGTCTTGTCGTATTTGCCTTTTCACATTTACCCTTGCTTCTTGAATATCACAGTTTTTTCAAGATCCTTTTTTATTCTGTTCAGTTAATTAATGATGAATCTCTCTGAGCCTTTTTGTACTTTTTTGTTAAATTAGTTATTTCTTGATTTATATACTTCCATTTTACGAGTGTTGAACCTTTCCTCTGCCCATTCCATACTATTTTGGTTTGATAGAAAACCCATTTGAGATGTTCCAACTCAAGCACATTGTCTTCTTCCATAATTTCTTTATTTGGTCTATCAGTCCAAGAATTTGTTGGATACACATTTATATAACATACGCGAGCATTATAATGAAGAATATTATTTGAGTTTCTTGTACCGTCACGTGCCTTATATTGCACAGTAAAAAGATTAGTGATAGATAGGATACCAGGAAAGTCCCTGATATGAGCAGGCACAGGTCTTCCAACTGTAAAATGAGAAGCAAGGCTTTGTCAAAAAAATGTTAAATTCTGTTAAATAGTAGGAAAAACAACTTGTATAATTTCTGAAAGTGGTTTGGCCTTAAATAGGGAGATGTCTACATGTATTTGACATCTAATTAGTAACTGATCTATTGAAGAAGAGGAGCTTCGACAGTTAAATTTCTGATTAGCTACATAAGTGGCAGTTAAGACATACAAACTAAAATACAAACATTAAGATTATAACAAATGACAATCATAACTCTAGTTTCCTGGAATGAATTGGTCATGAGTCCCCTTATGCTTTTGAGTTATTGGATTTTGTTTGAGTCCTTTCCATTAATCCAAGCTCACATGTGATTGTGCTTCCAACTTTCTCTAGGTTGTAAAAGGAATGATATGGACATTTGAACAAGAGCAGGCTCTAGGCTTTAGCAGCGTTGCAACCAATATTCGCATGACAGTTATCAAACTCAAATCTGGAGGCCTCTGGGTTCACGCTCCAATTGCCCCCACAAAAGAGTGTATTCAGGTGAGTTTTCTAGCGAGCCTCATGATCTTTAAACTAAGCGTGAATTATTAAATTGATCCTATGTTTATATTCTTTCCAAATTCAACTTCATTATTATATTTGTGCAAGATTAAGGGATCATTGAGCCGAGAGGCTCATTCTACAGCCCAGTATGAGGGTGATGTGTAATTCCGTTCGTGTTCAACGTGGAGTTAACACGTGTCCCTCTTAAAATAAAAATAAAAATAAAAATAAAATATTCTCTAAATAGAAAAGCAATGTCTGATATATTAAAAAAAAATGTCTGCTATATTAAAAAAAACAAAAATGAATATGCTATGCATGTTTAGTTAGTTAAACATATGACCTAATATAATTTCATGTAAAGTAATTAGAAGTAAAAAAATCTGAGAGTAAGATGTTTAAACCTTATACTTTTTGAAGATCTATGTTAACTAATTTATGTCGATATCAACTTCATATATATCTATATATAGAAAAAAAATGTTAAAAGAAAATATTTAATGTTGTATATAAAAAAATATTCAATATGGGCTATCAATAAAATATTTTAATATGAATTAATATTGACATATACTTAAAAATATATTAATAATAAAAAAACCATTTTAATGTGCGTTGATAAAATATTTCCATACACATGTTATGTAAAATAGTTTAATGTCAACTATGTATATTTTTTTTTCACACATGGGAAACCTATCATAACCTGTCAACTATGTATATATTATATGTTGCTTTAAAAAAATTATGTATATATCAGATAAAGATATTGATTTTTTTGTTTTTTTTTTGTTTTTGTTTTTATGGTTAAAACGTTTGAAGTGGTCTCAATATTTTACAATTTGTTTTTTTTTTAAAGTATATATTTTTTTTGTTGAAACCCAATAAAGATTTTTTGGATATACAAGTTAGAGTTATGTACTCTATATAACATTCAAAAATACAATTTAAACATTGAAAAAGTACACATTGTATATTTCACTCTAAAAGAAGTTTTCACTTGAAGAAATTTGATCCCTCTCGGCTCATGTTAGATCCATGCAAAAGATGGATCTATACTGGTTTAAGCTTAAGTAAAAGGACAGTCTAGATCCTCAATTCTTAGAAATTAGGAAAAGTTAATGGAAAAAGAGATTCTGATGTTTATGTTGTTCTCGATGTATGCTGACTACTCCTAAATTGAGCAAGATGTCTCTTGCCCCATTTTTCCCTCTCCATCCCTCATTACTTGCACCCTTACCCTACCTCCTTTTGATTCACCTCCTACTTCCTTGCACTTGGTCCTTTCATGTAGTGGGAGATGATGGCCTTGAGAGTTCTTTGCAACTCAAAAATTGTTTGGAGTTAGAGACAAAAATAAGGAGATAGGTACCATTAGTAACTGCCCCCTTGATATGAACATGTTAACAACAATTTATGATACTTACATACATGTAAAAGAAACAAGAAAGCAAGTATATAAGCACAAGAAAACATTGCCAAAACTGTACGCATGCTCTCTCTCTCTCTCTATATATATATATATATAAGCCCCAAGGGTTAGCTCAAGTGGTCTAGAGCCAGACATGAAGTTCTTTGATATTGTTGCGAGTTGTTGCTGATCATGGGTTTGAATCTCTTCGATTCCCTTAGGGCAAGGCCTTGTAATGAGGGCCGACGGTTTACCCGGTTTACCATCCACGAAATGTGGGGAAGTACTCCGGGGTTTTCCATGCTTTCATTCCAAGTATATATATACAAAACCATTGGAGAGGGATCATCTTTGACCAAGAGTCTGAGATGTACAAATATAAAATACATAAGTAGGTGATGGCTCTATTATCGCACAATATTGCACCCTAGTCAAAGTCTTCACAAGGTACAAAGGATGAGTGTAACATGGAAGTGTTGCTACTGTCACCTAGACAATGACTTCCCTCTTTTTAGTATGGGACAAACCCAACAGAGGGGAGTTTGCCCTAGTAGCAACTAAGTCTAAGGTTACTTATGTTACTACCCAATTACAACCAACCTATTATGATGTGAGCGTTATGAAGTAGGTTTGTTACTCAAGGTAAATTCTACATTTAGGTGATGAGATTTTTAGGGTTGTTTTATGTGTCAGTAGATGATTATCAAATGAAATTCATTCCCAAAACATTCCAGATCTGAAATTTAATATTGGCTGTTATACAACTTGCTTTAAAGATGTAAGAATTGCAACAAGACAAATAGTGACATCAGTAAGTTTCAACCCCTTAAACAGATTTGAAAGAGATGATTTTTATGGCTAAAATCACAAGTAAACCTAGAATTCATGTAACTTGCTAAATCCGAAAATTTAGGGGAACATAACAACCACAAAAAGTAAATTGTTTCATTGTTAATATGCAGAAATATGGAACAGCAAGACAAATTTCACTTGATAGATGATTTCCAATCCACACACAAGCAAAACTAGCTAAGACGTCTAGGGTTTTATGGCTGAAGATTTAAAGGCAGGCTACAAAACTCAGATTTACCCTACAACAGAAATAAAATTTGGATTTTGATTTTATGATTGACTAAATAAGGAATAGACTAGTACATGCTTGATTTATTGGGCATATGGGTCAACTAAAGCTCCTTCTAAGCAAGTGTAAGTGAGACTAGGGTGTTAGTTAGGGATTTCCACTGCAAACCCTAGCAAATCATCCTAGTGCCTTACAAGCTTCAAGATAATCAATGGGAGGATCCTCTACTAGAAATCCTCCAAAAGCTTTGAGAAGGGACCTATCCAGAAGAGAAGAAATAGGGCACACCACCAATACTAGAGAAGCACCACTACACTTTCAACAATTCAAAATAAAATTTTACAAAGATCTAAAGAGACCACTTACTCATCAAATTGGTTCATCAAAACCATTCATCCATGAACATCCATTAATTACAAAGCATCCACAAGACAAAATTCTCCAAGATAGTGCTCTAGCTAGCCATCCATAGCATACTCCAAGAAGTAGATAGAGTTTTCTCCACAAGTACTAGCAAACAATTACAATAAGAGGTGCTTCTCTTTTTATAGGCAAGAGACCTAACAACCCTATCAATATAAAAAAAATATTCTCCTAGATCTGGCCTAGAAAATCATAAAACACCATTATCTCCTCACAAGCCATGGAGATATGGTCAACAATGACTAAACTATGAAGCGGTTATGCCAGCTATAAAGTAATATCCATGATACATGAGTAAATGAGTCAAAAGACCCTCAAGATGGTCCCCAAATTGAGTAATGCTCAAACACCAAGTTGCCCTCCTCAAATGCATGAAAGATGGCCCATGTGTGCTATAAGTGGGTTACGGGAGTGGACAACTCACTCAACAAGGCAAAAAACATTGTCCAAAATGTGATGTTCACCTCAATTAGTGCAACATTCCTCTCCAAATGTGGAATGATCCTCTCAAAAGATGGAACAACCTCTTAAAAGGCCCTGTTGACTCTGCTGCCTACACCTACCTACAGTTAGTGAGAAAAGCCTTTAACCCCACAAGGTGTGGTTGGTGGCAAGGAACTAAGAGAAGGGATTGTCATGTTATTTTTTGTAGCATCAATGTGTTCTAGCCACAAAATTCAGTGGAGAGGCCCGAATACATGAGATTTCCAAAACCCAGAAATCGTTTCTGGAAATTCCGCCTAGAAATAACTTAATTAGATTATTAACCAGTTTTTAAATATTTCCTAAGTCTAAACTTAGGGAATATGGTTAATTAATCAATATTAATTAAGTCAAGACTAGAATCATCTAGAAACTCACACGGATCTATCCAGAGATGATCCTAGCCATCAATTATGTTTTAATCTTGGCCGTTGGTACTCCAACAGAGGATTACAAGGGGAGGTCGATGTGGTGATGGAGAAATCACTCGAGACACTTTAGCAGAAGCAACAGTCAGTTGCTAGAGAGAGAGCTAGAGATCGAA
This sequence comes from Pinus taeda, assembly GCA_000404065.3. NCBI lineage: Eukaryota > Viridiplantae > Streptophyta > Pinopsida > Pinales > Pinaceae > Pinus > Pinus taeda. Next base: position 104,649 of record APFE031065624.1, read on the forward strand.
ACAGGGAGAGAGGGGCAGAGACAGTGAGGCTGGTGGAGGCATTCCAGATCCAATGAGTTCATTTGTAGAGAGGTAGAAGAGCCACAGAGAAATTGATGCTTGGGCAATGCAGCAGCCTCTAGAGGCAACATCGATTTGCTGAGAGGGAGAGACGTCTTTAGTTCCAGAGGTCGGCAAGGAGTCCTAGAGTGTTGGAGAAGCATATTTCCAATCAGCTGAAGGCAAAACGACTTTATCAGAGACCAGTCTGAGGCTAAACATCTAACAGGTTGCGCAGAGGGTCAAGGGGCCGAATTTCTGAAGGCAAGTCATGCCAGGAGTTTGCTTGCGGGGTGAAGAAAATTCCTCACTAGATTTTCGCTAGTAATTTTTCTTTGTAGGATTGCTAGATTTCGGTACCCAGTTGTACTCAAAATTTCTCACTGTTGCATAATAATAAAACCCTCAGCTGCTACACCGATTTTCCCATGTTGGCTTTTTCTGGGGACTTTTGTCCAAAAATAATTGTGTTAATTTTATGTGTGTGTGCTAGCATTTCTCAGCTTCCAGAGCATTATTTTTCTGCAATATTTTATTTGTGAAGGTTGCAGTGTATTTATTTCGATATTTTTCGTAGCAGATAAATTGTTAATTAATTAACAATTAGGAGAAATAATATCAGTTGCTGCAATAGGGTTCCGATATTGGAATTTTCACATGGTATCCGAGCAAGGTTGATCAACTGGAGAGTTTAGAAGCGAAAGAAGGAATTTCACTGCTCAGTGTGAGCAGCAGGCCAAAATTCCCAAGGTCAGTGCAATCATTTTGCCAGGAGGCCGAGTACTTGAGGAAACTTGATTTTTCAGAGCAGAAAAATTCGATTTTCCATACCGAGCAATTCTAGAGGTAGAGGGAGTAGCTCAGATTTTTTCATTGGGCAAATCTCTAGTTGGATGTAGAGAGTTTTGTAGTAGTTTGCTAGAGCAGATCCAACGTCAGGTGGAAGAGAGAGAAGCACACATAGTTGAGGGAAAATTTTCCTCAGGGAACATCTAGTCTCAGAAGTTTGATTTTCCTTGTAGTTTGGCAGTAGTTGTGCGTAGATCTTCTCACTCTAGAAGGGAGTGCGAGTAGTAGAGCAACAACCAAGCAAAAGGAAAGAGGGAGTTTTCGATAGTTCATTGAGATGGTCACTGAGGGCTTTGCGATTAGGATAGGTTGGATGGAGCTTCCAACTATGTCATCTGGAAGGCTAGGATGTCCTACCTTCTAGATGAATATGGCTTGAAAGCCTATGTTGATGAAGTGGTCGCAGTTCCTCAAGATGCAGATTAGCTGAAAGAGTACAGAAAGGAGATGGCATGGGCGAAACGGTTGATCCTAGACGGAGTCCGGGATCATATAGTTTCGCATATAGTTGGCAAAGATACTGCCAAGCAGATGTGGGATTCTCTTGCCACATTATATCAGGGTATTTACAAGTAACGGAAGATGTACCTCGAGGAGAAGATGAGACTCATTCAGATGCAAAAAGGGAAAGGCATAGACCTCTTCCTCACCAGGATTCAGGAGGTCTGGGACTAGTTGTCAGTTGTTGGGGCAGTGCCTCAACCTACAGAGCTAGTGAGATTGTTACTCAACAATGTCTTCGAGGACTGGTAGGTCTTTGTCCAAAGCATATTGGGCAGAGACAAGTCACCAGAGTGGGATAGGATGTGGGATGACTTGCAGCAGGAGGAATTGAGGCGAGCTCTTCTAAAGAGCTCCATCAGTGACCACAACAACGGATCGAAGCAGGTGAAGGAGGAGGAGAATATGACCCTCGCATCTAAGGGTCCCAGTCAGGGACAGTGGGAGCAGAGGAAGAAGAAGGACCTGACAAAGGTCAAATGCTTCAGGTGTGGTGAGCTTAGTCACTATAGTACCCAGTGTCCTCTCAGGGATCTGGACAAGGAGGAGAAGCAGGACCAACAGACAGCTTCAATAGAGATCAATAGACTTTCCTCTAGGATGGAGGAAAACTTTGCCATGTTTGCTGATATACCTCCAGGGGTGAGGTGGGGAGATTTGGTGTTGTATCCCTAGAGTGTTGCAGATGGGTAGGATCCTTGAGGAGTCCATCTCATGGATCATTACCTGATTGCAGGGGCTCACAGTGTTCAGTAGCAGGATGAACCAATGGCAGTTGATGCAGTTAGATGCCAAAGTGACAGTTGTAGAGACTAGTAGTAGTCAGATGCTGGGGAGCGCAGTGTAGAGTTGGCAGTAGTGCAGTTGGCACAGTGTAGAGTCAATAGTAGCATAGAGTCTTCAATGGACAGTGTAGAGGCTATAGCAGTCAGAGACTTGGGTGACATATGCATTATACTGATCACAGTTGATTCAATATTTTGGATGCTTTTCAGTTGCAACAACAATAGATGAGAGGGAGTTACAGTGCAAATGGACTGTTGGCAATAGTACAGGAGGGTTAGTAGCAACACAAATGCAACATATATTAGAGTTGTGTAGTGGTTGGTGGGCAGTAACAACCAAACATCAGCAATGCAACAGGAGATGATACAGAGACAATGTGTTGTGGCAGGGAGTGTAACACTAGAACACATTCCTCGGTAAGAGGGAGTGTTAGTTTTTGTAGCATCAGATGTGTTCTAGTCGCGAAATTTGGTGGAGAGGCCAAAACCAGAAATCGTTTTTGGAAATTCTACCTGGAAATGACTTAATTAAATTATTAACTAGTTTTTAAATATTTCCTAAGCCTAAACTAAGGGAATCAGGTTAATTAATTAGTATTAAGGCGAGAATCATCTAAAAACTCACACGAATTGATCCAGAGATGATCCTAGCCATTGTTTATGTTTTAATCTTGGCCATTGGTGCTCCAACAAAGGATTACAAGAGGAAGTCGATGCTGTGACGGAGAAATCACTTGAGACACTTTAGCAGTTCGATTTCTTGGCAGATTGATTTCCATAGTAGTAGCAGTGAGTTGTCAGAGAGAGAGCTAGAGATCGAAGCAGTGAGAGAGGGGCAGAGACAATGAGGCTAGTGGAGGCATTCTAGATCCAGCGAGTTCATTTGTAGAGAGGCAAAAGAGCCACAGAGTGGTTGACGCTAGGGTAACACAACAACCTCTAGAGGCAAGATCGATTTGCTAAGAGGGAGAGACGTCTTCAGTTCCAGAGGCTAGTAAGGAGTCCGAGAGTGCCGAAGAAGCATCTTTCCAGACAGCAAAAGGAAAAACTACTTCATCAGAGACCAGTCTGAGGCTAGACGTTCAGCGGGCTACGCAGAGCAGCGCAGAGGGTTAGAGGGCCAACTTTTTGAAGGCAAGTCGTGCTTGGAGTTTGCTTGTGGGGTGAGGAAAATTCCTCACTAGATTGTTGCAAGTATTTTCTCTATAGGATTGCCAGATTTCGGCATCTAGTTGTACTTAGAATTTCTCACTGCTGCATAATAATAAAACCCTCAGCTGCTGCACCTGTTTTCCCATGTTGAGTTTTTCCGGGGACTTTTGTCCAAAAATAATTGTATTGATTTTATGTGTGTGTGCTAGCGTTTCTCAGCTTCTAGTGCATTATTTTTCCTTAGTATTTTATTTGTGAAGGTTGCAGTGTATTTGTTTCAATATTTGTCATAGCAGATAAATTGTTAATCAATTAACAATTAGGAGAAATAATATCAGTTGCTGCAATAGGGTTCTGATATTGGAATTTTTACATGTCACCTATTCCCAACTCTCTTCGTTTAAGCTATCTTCTAGGTTAGCTATGGGGGTGGTCCCTAAAGGAAAACTAAGTTAAAGATGTGGGGTTTTTAGGAGAATGTTAAAGTGAAGTTGATTTCTTTTTTAAGATTACAAGCAAATATGATGTGAGCAACATAAAATGAAATAACCATTAACACCCATCAACACATGAGATAAGCATAAGCATATGAAAAACTAGTGCCTTTTAAAGTATTGCTCAAAAACTAAGTTGCACGAAACGGGGAAACGGGGAAACGAGACGAAACGCGGAAGCGAAACGAAACGCGACCTCCCCAAATTTTGGAAACGGGGAAACGCGAATATATATAATAATATTTTATATATATATATATATATTAAGAACATTTAAAATTTTAAAAATTATAAAGCATTAATGAATTATGATACATTTACTTAAACATTTTAACATTAAGATTAAATTTACATCACAATGATCACATTTACTCATGAGTCATGAGTCATCACATAATGCAAATAAAAATATAGGAACAGGAAAATCCAAAATCAGCCTTTATTTATATTAGTATATGAGGCTGCAAGTACAATAAAGACTATAAAGAAGCAAGTCTCAAGAACTATAGAGACAAGTCACAAAAGACTAAGCCTCATCATAACAATCCTCATCAAAAATAGAAGCAGCAGAATGCTCAAGAGTGGATGGTGGTGCTGAAGAAGATGATGCACCAACTCCACTTCCAGAATCCTCCTCAATATTCAGGGGGCAGCAAAAGAGAGATCCAAATCAGGACTTTTTGCATCCACATCCCAGTCTTTAGAAGAGACCCCTATGAGATGCAAGGCGAAGGTTGGAGTGCACATAAACAAGATCCTCTGCCTTCTATGAGCCCAACCTATTGCGCTTCACAGAATGAATAAAACCAAAAGTGCTCCAATTCCTTTCTGTTGATGAAGAGCTTGCCACTTGTGAAAGAATACGAATGGCAAGGTTTTGCAAATGTACACCATTTTCTCCATGACAAATCCACCACCTAACTGGATTCATGGTGCTTCTCTCCTCCAAAGCTGATATATCTGCATAATCATCTATTCTTGCAGTAAAACTGGCAAATTCCTCCTTTACCTCCCTATGTAGATGAGAAGGAAACATTCTCATAAGGGATTTTTTCACCCCATTAGCCACCTCTCAAACAATTAAAAACAAATTAAAAAAAAATAAATAAAAAAAAACACATGAATTTTTGTAAACGTGGGCTGTACGGCCGTGAAACGCGTTTCCGACCGTAGCACCCACGTTTCCATTTCGGGAAACGTGGTGGTACGGCCGGAAACGCGTTTCACGGCTGTACCAAACGCGGAAACGCGTTTCGTCCTAGTTTCCAGCCGGAAACGGGCCTCCCCCCCACGTTTCCTGCAACATAGGCTTTGAGTATTCTGGAATATGAAAGGACAGGTCCTTGTCATATCCAAGACCAGTTCTGTGCTTGTTGTGGACAAGCTGTTCGCTTGGGAAGTGCAGACTGAGTTTCTGCATTTGCATGTACAATTGCTGCTTTATTTGAATGAACTGTAACATTATTGACTTGCTGCTGATGGGTGGTTGTCTCAATGTTCTGAACAAAAACAGGTTCAGAATGATGTCTATTTTGATGTAGCTCTTCTTGCTGTCGCTGTGATTCAAGCAGCAAAAAATCGATCTTTTCTTGTGCATTTTGCAAATAAGTTTGAATGTCAAAAAGAGTTTCTTTGTTGACTTTTATCATCCCATCAACAGTGGAATGAATTAGGATATTCAATAACTTTAATGCATCTTCAAGTCTGGCCATTATCTCAATAGATAAACCCTGATATGCAAATGATTTTTGCCACAATGTTCTCCACGGTGGGTGATTTTCGTAAGTTTATTCACTGTACATTGTTTTTAATGCTTCCACATGTAGTAACAGTCTCCAAATAAACTTATATTATCCAATAGCAAATTCAGAAATTAAATGCAACGACCTTTAAGTGATAGCTACTACATAATGGACTTTTCTCATTCAAAAACTTAACTAAACAACGAACAGATTGGAAGATAGAACCTGATAATTAAATGTCAGCGAACACAAATTAGTAGATATGCAATTATCAGTCCCCAAAATGGCACCTCAACATTTGTTTATGATGTACGCTACCCAGGAAATGGAAGAATAGATTCTCTCTTCACCACAGTCCTTGAAAATTTGTTTGATGTATACCACGGCCAGTCAAAGTCTCAACGCGCAGTAGTGGCAGAAAATTCAACACAACCATGAACACATTACAAGCATGTGGAATTTCTGTCAATGGCACTTCTCTGTGTTTTTCAGTGGGTTCGTCACTTACAAGATGGCACTGTGCAGTATATTGAGGGGGCATCTCAACCTGAATATACAATTACGGTAGATGATGTTGATGCATGGATTGCCATTGAATGCGTTCCTCGGATGACAACCATTTTCGCTAAGCCAAGCAAAGCGCACACCCATTTTTGCAAGCTTGTACGCCTTAGAGTGATGCAGCTATGGCAGTATTGATCACCAATTTTATCAGTTGTCAACTTGTGACAGAACTTCAAGTTTTGTCCACCACAATGGCAATAATTTGGATATGCGGCCTTTGGTGAGATTGCTCTCTTCTTATAAACAAAGCTTCCTCCTCTATAGCGTCCTCTCTACCTTTGAAGTGTTGACAATACTTCTTTCAGTTCAACGCTTCACTTCCCAGGGCAGTTGAAATTTAGCAGGCCAACACGATTGCTGATTTCTCTGGACGATAATCAACTTCCACCTACAACTACTTATTTCTTAGGTATCCACAGATGATTTTCTCCAGAAACTCTATTTATTGGTAAACATCGATCGCCTAAGCGTATTGCATGCAAAGCTTCCCTCCTTCCTCGAGCTTTAAGCAGAACAGCCTCTAAAGACCTTTTGTTGAACTAATTTGTCCACAACACGCTGAATTCAACTGAGCTACCCTCAATTATTTACCTCAAGTTCATCTCTCTGAAACAACCATTTGGAGAGAGAGGGCTCCAAATTTGTCTGCTGCAACCGCTATTTTCATAGAAAACGTCTCCAAAACTGCCATCTTGACAGAAGGAAGTCCGATTTTATCCACTGACACAAA